>OX104024.1:29451544-29489776 GCA_944470205.2 Schistosoma margrebowiei | reverse complement strand
AAGTTTCAAGTTAAGATATTTAATCAGCTTTTGAGTGTTATTATCTGACTTGATGATATACAAATGGTTTTTGTCCTCTTTAAATAATGTTATTATATGCAATAAATCAAATCAAAGACTGGACTGATGTCAACTTTAAAGCAGTAGATTATTTGTCCTATTTTTTTTTCAACTATAGAAAATCGCTTCATAGTTTATTAAGAAAACATTCGAATACAGACTTTATGAGTAGAGACCGGAGGTACCTAATCTATCTACCTAAATAGATACATATACTAGAACATTTAACTAAAAATTAATTTTAAGAAGACTCATTTAATAAGAAAGTTTCAACACTAATTAATGTACAAAATGCCAATACATAAAAACGGTGAATCGAAGGTAAAAAGGAAAAGAATTAACATGTCAAGCGGATAATTTTATAATTTTTCATAAACATGTTTAGCAGAATTTTACAATGTAAACAATATCTTACACGTATCTACGTCCATTTGAAATAAATCTAATCACACTTATTATTTATATACAGAGATTCGGAAAAGTTTGTTGAAGAGATTGCAACAAGAAATAGGATTGTGTGTACATATGACACTTTGAAGGTATTCCATTTTCGATTATTGGGTTTATTCACACGATTAGGCAAAGAACTTCACTCAGTCTTATCTAACCACGTATTTAACCATTGATATATGTATATGTGTTGTTCTAATTTTCACAATGGGAATCTTTAATATGTATATGTATTCACAGTTGAAATCACGAGTCGATCTTCGCTAGGCCACTATTAAAGTCCCAGTAGCACTGGACGGGCGTTTAATCTTAACATGGGGCTTCTTAACATTTCGTATCCACGATTCCACAAGCGGTAATTTAACTCAGGACCTTCGCTCTCGCACTCATCTACTTGACCTCGAGATTACCGAGCCGGCATTCAACGGTGTTAATTTCCAACTTAAATCAATCATTATCTTGCTCAACCCTTCATCCATTAGCTGTAACGATTAATTGTCTCATACGTGACATGGACTGAACTTCACTGGTCACGGCTTCTACTTAGAACTTCAAGAGTTAAATCTTGAACTTGTCACTAGTGAGTATGTGTTTGCTGTTAATATGGGGGATCTTAACGATAAAAATGCTACAGTCTCCACAAATCTCACATACCAATATATATATATATATATATATATATATATATATATATATATATATATATATATATATATATATATATATATATATATATATATATGTTGCAAATTTAAGTAATGTTTATTGTAGCTAGTGGATTACTTTTGGGACAAATAATTCTTTCGATTACTTTCTAACGGATAGATGAATAGTGCTCAATATTACACAATTTCTTTTTTCAACGGTACATACTGATGATCACATTACAAAGTAATTATCTACGTTTACTACTATGCATATAGAGGCTTATCTAAAGAGTTTATTTCATGAGATCTGACGCCTATTAAATAATGACTTCTAGTGGTGCTCGTTGTTAATCAAAACATGAGTAGCTAAATAAACTATGGAGTTAAGAAATGATTGAACCATTTTCAAGCATCGTATGTTATTAACAGGTAAGGAAATGTCGTATGTGTGATAATAAAAGATAAGAGTAAGTTCTAAACTTCACACCAGCAAATATTATTCAAACTTCTACATATTTTTTAGCATAAAGATCATTAGACATAAGATAACTTCCAGTAATCACTGAAAGTATACCGAAAACTGCACGGGATTTTTCATGATGGTAACGATTAATTGTTTAATATTATCCCTTGGTTGCAGGATTTTCTAATAGTGAACACGGTTAACACATACTTAATGGGATGCATAAAACTCATAGTAAAATTACTTGCTATGGCTGAAATTTGTTCAGAAATATAGATCATACCACTAATTACAACTCTATATTAGTAGAGGGTCATTCATAACTTGGTTTTAAGAAAAGATACAGTAGATAGATATTCTTATTTAAGAGTAAATTGAACGCTTTTTCTTTAATTGCAAAAAGTCAATTTACTGTTCTTCAAACTGATATTGATTCCATGATAAATCTATCGAATTCGGAAGAACCCGATTACACTTAATGGACAAATTCATAAATTTTAATTATAACTGACATTCCAACCATGTTTCTTCCGGCAAGTTGGAGATACTTTTTTAATCGACAGAGGATATTTTAACGGAAAGAGTATTTTCTTGTCAGCTTCTTTCTAATTTTCTATAAGCGTTTAGGGTGGATCAACTTACTAGAATCCACCTAAATATTTTTCATGTATATGGAATACCTATATAGGGTTCTAAAAAGGGAGAACTACTTCCACTAAAATTGTTTAGAAATATGCTAAGAAAATTTCTCCTTTCGAACTAAGACGGAAGCTTCTTTATTGAAGTTTAGGGAAACTAAACATTTCTCATAATTTCAGAACAATTTAACCTCCTTTCATAATTCATCTTATTGGTGGACTTATTCTAATAATTAAAATGATATAGGTTTGTTTCTTGATCGAAAAACATGGACCGCTTCATTCTGAAAAGAACAAGGTGTTTTCCACCAAGTGTTGGGCAGAAGCATCAATATTTCCAAAAGAAATAAAGTGTTCGGTCGTTACACAATGTACAGTCTGTGATATTTACAATCATGCGTAAATTAGTTTTATGTTCAGTGTTTATTTGTTCAGAGGTGAACTTTAGATAGATAAACAGTATCAATTAATTAAATGCACCAATATGCCACACGTCACACGGAATAATTTGAACATCCTTACATAGCAACGTATTACCTATCAGAATCTGATAATTATCAACCTACAGATTGAGTTGCAATAATATCTAATCATTTCAGATAGCTAATTCAACTTTATTTATAACTAATTAAGATTGAATTATTTTTTTTTTTGTGAGCGAAAGGCAAAACTCCTCAACCTGTGTCGTCAAAAGCACCATCTACGTCAGGTTTATCTAAAAATTAGAATATAGAATGTGAGTTATACATGAGGGTATTTCAGTGTTAGTCAATAATATCCATTATGTGTCTTTGTGATGCTCATCATTTACAGATAAGTATATAAAATTATAAACGTATGGTCTGTAAAATAACTTAAAAGACCTTGGACAACTTCGGAAGAAAGACGTTGTGTAATTAAAAGAAACATGTTATCCGGAATCACAGATGTATTAGTAGTACACTGAAGACTGGATATGGTATGTTAGATGAAGCTAAAACACCAGTGTTTAATTCATACAGAGAGAAGATATTCTTTTCTAACAGAACACTCATATAAATATTTTCTAGTGTATTGAACCATCATATTGCTTAGGTAAGCAAACATGAAGCTAATTACCCACTTGTTGTGGATAACTCCTACTGAGGCATTCGGTGAAAGGCTTAGTGAAATGAAAACAATTATAGATTTTTTACATCGAGATTTTACCCAGTAGCTATAATACTAAACGCGGTGATCAATAGGGAAATATTTGCTTACCTTACAGAAGTCCTTTTAAATATTTTTGTCTCTTCTTTCCTTTGGAATTAAATTGACACGTTTTCTTACTATAGACTTCTGTTAGACATAAAGTCACGTCATAGAAACTAATTGGTCAATGTAATCGCTGTATAGGTTTGAATACTGAAAAAGTTCTATTTTCTCACCATTCAGTTAGCAAACCGTCATCTGATATAAAACTGTGCATAATCAACAGACAGGAATACAATTTACTAGCCAGTATATGAGTCTCCTTATTCATTTGTGAATTATTTTGATCAGGAACAAGTTTATGAGTAAAATAATCATGAGTGAAAGGATTAAAATGCTACCAACCCTTCCAACAATGTTTACTATCTACCTTAAGCATACTCTATCACATCCAAATAATTCTGATATAAAACAACTTAAAGTAATAATTTATTGAAAAATTTGGAAACTTGTTGTTGAGATTGTATAAAACATTGATTTATCAAAAGTTGTTTGTAAGTACTGAACTTTAATAGAAACCTATTTTCCTTCCCTCATTTGTTTTGCACCCAAAACGATCAATAAATTCTGGAAATTCTTTTACTAAAATGTTATCTATCATTTTAGTTTATGTCTTCCTGTGCCTAACCGTTTATTAAATTTGAATTATTATATTATTGTTTTCCTAATTTTTGATGCCTTGTACTTACTAAAGCGTCAAATGAAGGTTACATTTAATGGTTTGTCGTAAGCATTTTGCCTTTGTTTGTTAAAATATTCACATAAAAAAGCATAAATCAGTAAATTATGCAGTTATAATCAGCGCATTGGTTACTTGTATATTATGGTATCGAATACAAAACACAATGAATGTTTTGATTGTGGAGTTTAAAAACAAAATGACTCCCGCTTTGTTCATTTGGATAGATGTAAGCTGAAGCAGAAGTGCTGGTAATAAATGCAGATGAGTAGATAATTTCAGAGTTACAGCCATCGAAAGAACAAGCAGCATGAACATCTCAGGTGTTGATCTTTCTCTACGAAACACTAACTTGAATAAATGTTAATCCTAATGTAGTGTATGATGAATGACTCCTTGGGAGAGATTATAATCCTTATTACAAAGCCTTTATTCGTTAACTATTCGATTGACATTTTGCCATGCCATTTATTACCTTTTGAGAAAAAAGAATATTTATCTTTTCTAAATGAATAAAAAATATTAAAACTACTTCTTTAAGCTTTAGAACTGAATTTCAAAACTTGCAATTCATACTGCTGTATAATGTTTTTATTAGATTTTATTGAGCTTCCCTAGTAGCATTTAAAAAAATGTGTAATATAAACCAAAAAGTGTAGTGGTAGCTAATACTAAACATTTTCCACTTACCAAACATCAGATTTTGTTGTGAATAAACCATCACGAATAGCTTCTGGTGACATCCATCTCACAGGTAATTTGGGTTCATTGCGCTTACGATAGTAATCATTTTTATAAATATCTCGTGCTAGTCCGAAATCACACAATTTGACTATACGTCCACTTGAATGATTATGACTCACTAAACAATTTCGTGCTGCAATGTCTCTGAAAAAAAGAGATATGCATTAATAAGTAATAGTTTAATACAATAACACTGCGGAAATCGATATAATTGCATGTCTCAGTTTTATAAGGTCGAATAGGACATAATAAATTATCAGGAATGAATTTGGTTTCCCTCATTAATAAGTAGAAATTGTCGGACATTTGATTAAAAATCGGAATAAGCAGAGATCTGAGATTAGCACAACTGCCAAACTGTCATTCGATTTCAAGTCTATTAAAATTAATTAGTAGCTAGCAGTGGAACTGAGAACATTCTTTTCGTTCTACATGTGAGTTGCCAGCTGATTATCGTATCTGGATCTCAACGCCGAAGATTACACTGATACTAAGACACAGCATCTTGGGCTTCAACCGTTAACCCTCTATCTATTTAGTTATTGAGTCCAGATAGCTATCAGATTGTGCTACAGCTATGAATTTAGTTTATTCAACTCTACTAAAATCTTAATTTTTAGCTTGAAAGAATAAATCAGCCATCGAGATCAATAACTTTCTCATAATTAGCAAGATTTTGTAATGCGTAACACATTTAATTCAACTTGTCAAATTTGAATAGCCATAAGCTGACTAAGTGGATGAATAACTGTCGCATAATACTGATTACCAAACAACAGAAGATTCATTGAGTCTCTCATTGGGGCAAAACGAAACAGTGATGCTAAATGAGTGTTAGAAAAATGTATCTGCATTACTAGTCAAAGATTGGTGTCATTTAGAAAATAAGTGAGCGACTTCATTTATCTTGGTGACTTGTCGAAATTTCATGACAAATGTGGAATAGCTCAGACATAGTAATTCTTTAAAATTCAGTTCTGATTAAATTTTGTACTAAATTGGTAAATTCCAATCACTGCATATATATTAGCCTTCACAATGAGACTAGAGAAGTTCAGTTGTGATTGTACCATAATTTTGACCGCAACCCCAGGTTCATAAACCAGTTGAGTTCATTACTATTTATAGGATAAAAGATAAAACTGTTGATCCAAGAGATTTTTCTCATCTTTCAACTATTGTTAACATTTCAAATATTATATTCCTATCTAACCTATTAGAATCCAGTCAAACATTTTAATTCTCTCGTATAAAAGTGAAGAAACATGGAAGAATGAAAGTATCTTATTTATTCATCTTTATAATGAACCAGAAATTTCACAAATTTAAATATTGTATTTGGAAGTTGAATAGTTGGAAAGTTTTGAACTTTTTTCTTCACATGTAAATTAAATTATTGTTTCGATTTTAGAGTCATAGTTGAACACTCAACGTCCAGTTGTTAAGGAATCTTAATGAGAAAAACGAAAACAATTTGTAAAACTTGTAGAAATTCATGCCATTAATAGTAAAAGTCGGAACAAGCTTTTTTGTATTTTCTCTGTTCTTATATCCATCTTGTTGCTTTTTATTTTTGGTACTTCTTGACTTTATTAATATGGATCAAATAAAGTTTTTCCCAGATTCTGAAATGTTTCACCTGTCAGTTTATTTCGTTTTCATTAGTTGGATATATGGTTTAAAGCAAACGTTGTGACAAAGATAAAATTTCTAGGCTCCATAGGGATTGTTTTGTCAAGAAGAGGTGTGTTCAAGATGTCAGATATGCATATTTCTATATACAGGAACTTTTCATTTATATGCTGTTACTGTAGTACAAATATTTTTTTGTTTTTCAGTTTGAAGTTTTCATCATTTATACGGAATATTTTCAAGTGAAAATAACTCAATTTATCTGCCTCAAATATTATTTTTTAGGTGATTGTGTTATAAGTTACTTCTTATATTCCTTGCTCCAGAAGACTGCAGAAACTGATCACGTTCCTTGGTAAATAGTATCTTTGGATTTATTAAACCTTTCCTTTTTATAGTTTGCAGGGACTTTAATCGATCAGTTTGAAGCTAATTTCTTACTCTTGTTTCAGATTGAGTCTTTGAAGTACAATTAGTGCACCATCAAAGAAAAGAAAGAATATGTCCCCTAGTTACTCTATGCTTTAGGAAAACATTGTATGCATTGTAGCCCCGTAGGCAAATTATTACTAGGCTCTGAAAAAGAGCTCCAGTTAAGCAGTAGAATATTTCCAAAACATAGATATTTTGGCACTGATTAACATCCGAATTTCTTTATGAGGAAAATTTAACTAATGATCATGAAAATACTATAAAACAGTTACTGGAAATATCTAGACACCTCAGATATTTGTTTCAGATCTGTGATAACTAACAGTTTACTAAGGTAAATTCAACGATAAAGCCTCCTCTAAATAGTCTCTGAATTATAGGATGCAGAGATACTCGTAGGCGTTTGGAGTTAGCTAACAATATATAATATAGATATCTTTCAAATAAATTCTTACTAGTATGTACAGTTGCCGTACCTAGAAATATTACTTAAGTGACTATTATGTATCATAATTTATCACTGAGTGAGGTTCAGTGGGATGGCTTATGAATCCCAGTAACGAGTTTTACATTTGATAACAATAAAATACTAGACACTTACGGTTTGTAACGTATTGTGTTGCCCAATCATGACCTGACAATTTTCAAAACGAATGAATATTCACTCATATGGTAGATATCATGAGGAATTTAAATTACACTTAAAATGTCTCAATTTGTATTAAGCTATTAATTTTGCACTACGACTTTACACGAGAATGTTCGTTAACAGCAGATTATAGTATAAGATCGTCATCAACTGTGATATTATCAGTAGTCTTAACACAATTTATTTGTATCAGAATGGGTTTTGTGGAGAATTTACGAAATTTCACAGGTTTTTAAATCATGAGTCAGTTGGAGCTAGACCACCATTGAAAACCTGGAAGCACTGGACGGCCGTTTCGTCCTGGTATGGGACTCCTCAGCAGTGCGCATCCACGATCCCGCACCACGCGGGGCTCGAACCCAGGACCTACTGGCTTCGCGCGCGAGCACTTAACCATTAGACCACTATTAACACCGTTGGATGCCGGCTCAGTGGTCTAATGGTTAAGTGCTCGCGCGCGAAGCCAGTAGGTCCTGGGTTCGAGCCCCGCGTGGTGCGGGATCGTGGATGCGCACTGCTGAGGAGTCCCATACCAGGACGAAACGGCCGTCCAGTGCTTCCAGGTTTTCAATGGTGGTCTAGCTTCAACTGACTCATGATTTAAAAAAAAAACAATTTATTTGTTTCACTATGCCTTCTGTTATCAAGTCATATATGTCACAGAAATATTTCATAAACACCTTTACGCTGAACCGAGTAGCAGATTTTTCCTTGAAATCATGAAAGAAATGTTTAGGATACTGACTGCAAACACACTTGTTTATTTATTTTCTTAAATAGTAAGTTCTAGTATTAACCCAGTAGTAAAGCCATAATGTTCATAATAAGTAGATTTGCATAAAAATAAGGGGTGGAATTCTTACCGATGGACAAAGTGTTGCTCCTCAAGATAACGGCATCCATGACATATATCTCTCATTATAGTGACTAGTGCAGGTAGATCTAATTGTGCTGTCAATGTAATAACGTTTGAAGCACTTGGCGTTCCACCACCCGGAGCTGTACTAGTTGTGCTCGTGTTTACTGACGAGCCATCAGAACCTCCTGTTCTTCCAGCAGCCGCACAGATAGCTGCAGCAGCAAAAACATTCGCAGCTATGTCAGGTGCAATTCTAGGCCGTGAACGGTGGAGATAATCTCTTAAATTGCCTTGATCCATCATTTCTAGGACAAGACATTGTTGTCCAGGCGAGTCAAATGACACACCGAAGAATCGTACAATATTTGTATGTTGATATTTGTGCATAAGTGTCGCTTCACGTTTAAATTCAGCTTCAGTTAGTGATTTACAATTTCTTACCTAATTTAAATGAAAGTGAAAAATTTGTTATTATATCTTTTCACTATGTTTAAATAGTTAGCTTATGATAAGTGGAATTTATTTTATCATACTTTCTTCACAATACCCACGGAATATGATGATAAGCTTCACTGTAGATTAAGGCTATTTTGCCCTTGATATGAAAATAGAAGATCCATAGTTGAACAACTTTCTGAAAAACCCTATTCGTTTGTATTTTTAACCAATGTCATAACATTTATCGAACTCGACTTAGAATATTAGGCCTTGAACCTAGTTGGCAATAGTGAATTTGACGTCAGATCTTATTATTTTTGATCAACCCAAAAACTTGCCATCATTTAAATACAACCAACTAAGCATTTAAAAACCGAGTAAAATGGTCTATAAATGATCAAACCTCCTAAAAACAAGATCAGAATAAGATATGAAGTTAAGAAACGTCAAGGATAATCAACAAGTTGCGTCAACAAATTTAGAGGAAGAACAGAATCAAATTATGATATTGACAAAGTAATTTACTACTAGTTTGACTTCAGTTTGAAATCTGCTTTTGATCCTGGTTCGAACGGTTGGAGTAATAATGATAATTTATTGGAGTGGTGAATGTCTGATAATCGAATTTGTACCTATTATACCGACAATAAACTATTTGTTAATTGAAAAATACTATTTCTAGATGGGGTTAAAAGTCATGTTACGTAGGGCTGTGGTTAATAACGTTCAGATGCATCAATAGTAAGTTTTTTGATTGCATCGCTAAGTGACATTGGTTCTAGTCCCTTGAGAAAGATATTTTTCAGGTTTGGAGATACTCCCCGTTAGTGAAAGAGAATAAATATGCTATCAAACAGTGAAATTTATTCGCTTAATGTCCATTTTTTAATAGCAAAGCTTTTTGATTATCGTATAAATGTGATTGACAGACTTTATTCAGTACTAAAGGGTTGACTGAATGAGAAGAGCTTCTACCCAGGGGTCTATTAACGATAACTTACTTGCTTACGTCTGTTACCTCTCATGGAGGAGCATAGGCCACTCACCAGCATTCTCTATCCAACTCCATTATGGGCAATTCTTTTCAGTTGTTATTCATCTTTATCATGTCTGCCATCAGTTCTCCAGTCTTTCTCTTTTTCGTTTACTCTCACGATTCAAAGTTAGCGCTTACGTCGTTATGCAGTTTGATGATTTCCTCGATGTGCGTCCTATCCACTTCAAGCGTCTTTTCCTAATTTCCTCCTTAAGTGGAACATCATCGGTTCTCTCCCACAAGGGGCTGGTATTCGGCCAATGGATGTTGAGTATCTTACGTAGACAGTTATAAGTACTTGCATTTTTTATGGTGGTTATAGTAGTTCTCCAAGTTTCAGCTCCATGAAAAAGAGCTGTCTTGACGTTCATATTGAAGATTCTGACTTTGATGTTGTCTTGGAGATAGTCGTCCTGAGTTCCCTATGTTCTTTAATTGTAGGAATGTGGTCCTCGCTCTGCCACCCCTCGCGTTTACGTATGCATCAGACCCCCTTGTCCATTGATGACGCTACCCAGATACGTGGATGTTTCCACCTTTTCAAAAGTTTTTCTATAAAGTATTATTGGGTTGGTGTTCTCTATGTTGAATTCAAGGATCTTGTTTTTCCCTTGTGTATATTGAGGCCTACTGACACAGAGGCTGCTGCTACATTGTTTTTCATGACCTGAATTTGTTCGTGTGTATGGGATAGGAGGGCTGGATCATTCGTGAAGTCCAAATAATCTCGTTGAATACAAGCTATCCGTTGTATTCTATGATTTCCATGAGGTGTCGAGGTCTTCATAATCCAGTCAACCACCAGAAGAAAGAGAAAGGGAGAGAGTAGACATCCTTGTCTGGATCCGGTGCTTACTTGGAATGGGCTTGTCAGCTGTCATTCATGCACGACTTTGCAGCGTAGTCCGTCGTGATTTTAACGATCTGCTCAGGTACTCCATAGTGTCGAAGAAGTTTCCATAATATTCTCCTATCTATACCGTCAAACGCTTTCCCATAGTCAAGGAGGTTGATGTATAGTGACGAATCCCATTCAATTGACTGTTCGACGATTCTTTGTAGTGTCGCGACTTGGTCTGTGCGTTTTTTTCAGCAAGGTTGTTTTCTACGGGATAAGGTTTTCGATCCCCAGTTCAACGCACCTCCCTTACCCGAGCTTGCGACTGGCAGTAGCCCTAGAAGAGCTACAGGCGGAGTTTCGAATAATTCAGTAGAGACTATTTTTTCCGAATTATTTTGGTTTGCTATAAGTGACCTCTGAGTTTCCATAGTGATGAAGGCTAAGTACAATATGTACTAGTCTAATAATCACAGCTTATTGAGTTTTCTTTAATCAGGTTTTTTTGTGCATTTCAAGTATTAAAAGTGAAAATCGATAAAGTCACATTCTTCTATGTAAACATTTCAAACAATCAAGAAACTGACTGGGATTTTTTCCCATTTATATTAGCAAATAGACACGCAAATGTGTAGTTTATGTGTACATGTTTATCTGTACATATACTTAATTTCTGTGTGAAAAAAGTGGACACATACCTGAAAGTATACAAGTACGTTAAAATATGTACAACTGTTAGATTGAACAAAAGTTTTAAAATATAAACAATTGGTGAACTTATCGATAGATATACTAGTTACAGTAAAAAAAGACATAATTTATGTAAAACGGGTTATTTTATAGGGAAGAAAGTTTTTTTCATTGAAAACATGTCAAAATCTAAATGTACTGATGTTTTGAAGAGAAATGGCAAAATTTTTGTATTAAATATAGGTAACAGATAAAACAAAAAAAAGAAATGGGAACAGACAGCCTTGACAGCAGACACAATAATAGTGGCTCAAAGTATAGAAAATTGATATAGGGTGAGAGATTTTACTTTGTCTAATACTTCTATAAATCTCTTCTTTTTCGAACTGTTTTAAGTAACGTTTCATCAAGTATAAAGAGTATTAGGTGTTTTCCTGACTCATTTATTTACTTATGTTCTTAAACTAGAAATCAATTTCGAATATTGAATTCAATGAAAGAATTTACAGTTCCTGATTCTGTAAAGTAAACTATACATACAGTTATTAACTGAACAGAATGAGAGGTATCCAAAATTTGGCTTCACGTTAGTAAGTATTAGATTTTAAACATTAATTTCCTAAAGACCACGATTGACGTAATCTTGTTTTTACTAAATGACTTTTTAATTTACTAACGTTTTATTGAAAACTGTCAAAAATAGGAATATGTTGCTTAAATTATACCCAAGTTCATTGATACACTGTTGACTGATACTTTATAGTTATAGGCAATCGTTATAATTACTTCATTTCGAGTCTCTTTAATAGCACAATATTTAAGCTGTTTTGATCTAAAGTCGATCTTCAAATAATGAAAAAGTATTTATACCACTTAACTTCAGCGAAGCAAAACTAATCCTTTAGTGTACTCAAAATTTATGCGTTCATATACGTCAGTTTATTTTATAATTTATAGCATTCTATTCGTCAACAATATTGAGTTAGTTTTAGGGTGACACTGTTTATTCATATGCTATACTTTAGCGGTATGCTTAGTTATTTTCAACCTAATTTAGGATTTGATGAAAAAAAATGTGGAAGGAAGGATGTATAATCAGCTTAAACAAAATCAGTAACCTACTTTTAGTGCAACCTTTTCAAATCGTTCCCCATTCGCATCACGAACATGTAACCAACCTTCCCACACTTTACCAAATGCTCCACACCCAATATAACGTAGAAAACGTATATTTGCTGCTGGTATCTGTGGAACTTGTTCAAAGTTGTTAAGATCAGGTTTACTAATGCCGTATAATGAATTAACTTCTTGATTCCACAATGGCTCAAGAGTAGCTAAATCAAGCGGTAAACCACTCGTCGTTAAATCACTACCTAGTCCAAGGATAGATGAACCATTCCCACTGCTTGAGTGTAAACGTCTTGCTGGATTGAAACTAATAAAAAATGAGTGTTTGTTAGACTTTCCATCCCTGTGACGACCTGGAAACAATACATAAAATAAATTAGCTTGTATAAGCCTAATTTAATTGATATTTTGAGACTAAATTAGCACTACTATACATAGTAGTCTATCATGATTATCGTTAGACAAGTTCCAATCAGAATTAACATTCTAGGAAGTATACTAGTTAAAGATACTCAGTTTTAAAAAGTAGAGCATCGTGGCTCTATTTAAGATATTGTATTGTGTAATATTAAACTGTATTATCCTTAAACAATATGCATCATGATATCATCTCGGAAATTAAATTAAAAGATATTAATGGTGAAAAGAACCTTTGATTTCACTGACTGAATTCAATGAAATAACTAGGACAGATTGAACAATTTCCATTCCAGTTTTCATATTTTTATCAGTTTCTAAGGTGCTTTGTTGTTTCATAAAATATAAGTCCTAATGTGACTTTGCTGAATCATTATCTTTGTATTATATTTTTTTCATTTAAAAAAAATGTTTGTCTTTCGAGTAACAAATGTTCATTATTTTTATCTGTTTAATAAATTTGGAATGTAGAAATAGTTAAATGAACGTGGTTAACTAATCATATTAAACTAAAATGCTTATCTTTCTTCCTCATAATTCAAGATACTTCCTGATTTTATTTAATACCCCATTTGTTATTTTGTTTGTCTGGGACCTGGTAACACTAGATATTGTCTGATTGAATGAAAAAAAAATAGTCTAAGACAAAAGAATGTCATTCGGAATTTCTATCCAGTGTCCATATTTTATCTTCTTGAATTTGTATTTTACTTTTCTTAGGTATGAACTGTGTTATCTAAGTCACTGTGCCGGTATTATTTAGAGATATTTGTAAATACCTTTAATCAACCTAAACATTTGAAACAAAAAAAAAGGTGACTAAATTTACAACATGCTTATTTATTATTTACGTTTCAGTATTAACATTTGATTCAGTGATTTGAATCAAGGTGTTAGACTTAAGGAGTCTAATTTGAATTGATATTAGATTAATAACCAAATTCTAACTAATGATGACTTGAGTCTGCACATCAGAGTCTCTTTTTTCATTGAAGAAATATTGATCTATAATGTTAGCTGAGTTAAAAATCTACGGGAATAACTGACCTCTATATGCATGAGAATTATTTACAAGTTTACACCATATTGGTGTTTACGGTTAGATTAGTTTAAGCTTTTCTTAATTATTCTGATCAATCAATTATGTTGAAATCAATCATTAAAAGTATATCTTCTTGTAAATCAGAATTAATGGTTTATTAATTTGCTGAGAAATAAATCAAAGTTGTTTACTTGTAGAATGAAATAAAATGGAGTTCAAACAGTAAGACAACTATCTTTACAGAGTTATTCAAATATTATGAATATTAAAAAGCTCATTAAACATATGGAGTTCAATTACTGATATCGTTTTATTGAAGTGACATTTCATGGGGAACCCTGAACTTTTTTCAAAGACTGATATAACGCATTATGTTTTATTACTGATTTATACTTAAGCAAGATTTCTTTTGGTATTTCTTATAGGTAATGTGATTTTAATTGTGAATATTTTTTACTTAGAAGAAAACATAAAGGACAACTATTTGAATAGAGAACTATTGTAATACCTTGGTTTATATGGCTGTGTACTTAGATTGTAGTCACTCACCATTTCAATGTCCTGATAGTAGTTTCACATTTAAGATCACATTGTTGTATGTTAAAATATGGCAACCTGATATGTTCGAAAATAAGAACAAAACTTGATAGATAATTCATTGTAACGTGTACTTGTCAACTTATTCTCCCAAAATGTAATACGCTTAAGTTCAAATGATTTAGTGCTGGTTTTTTTACAGGTTATCTCTGCCCCCCCAAACAGCAACGAAATTTATGCCGTTATATATTCAACGTTGCTCGCTGGATGTATAAGAAACAAATCAAGGGTCAATGGTTGCATTAATTACGAAACTGATCTGTTCATAATAGAATGCATTAAAATTATCTGTAAGTTTCTTCCATTAGTAAGACTAAGATTTAATAGACTTGGTAAAAAAATTTCTAGCATTATTTCGTCTGCCTGTTTGACTAAGGCTGAAGGATTTTGTGTTGATTTAAGTAGTTTTCTAAACATAAACTCATAGTTTTTTGTAAATTACTTTTAAGATCATTCCTTTGATATTTTCACTTCGGAATTTATGCTTTAATGTCTTTTAAATCATGAGCCATAGTTTAGACTGTGATCATCATTCTATTGAAACAAATGACTTAAATATTACTTACTTTAAAACCGAATTCTCTGATCATCTGGTGAATAATTTTAAAGTATAAGTCAAGAGTATTTATATTACTTCTTCATACTCAATAGTACATTTATCACTCGTTACTTATAAAACTACTGACTTCCAGTCAACATTTCAATTACAGAGTACAATCTCGTAAGAAACTCATGACTCCATAGATGTAAGCCATAAGAGTCATAAGTGTGTGAAGCTTGTTAGCATATTTCGATTTTTTTCATTTCGGTAAAACGTTTCTGATAAAATCATAACTAAATAATTTGTTTTTGCTATGTTACCAGTTAAGGTAAAATAGCCTATTGTATAGAATTTACTTTTCATTTGATAAATTAAATGAATGTAAGCATTTTACCAATCAAAGCTAATTTGTTACTTACGTCGATAAATCAGTAATACAATTAGGAATAGGAATAAGAGTAGCAAAGCAACGGAGAGTAGACTGTAGGTCAATAAGCTTGTCACTTGATTCAGAGGTTGAAATAAGGATGAATAAACCTTAATTGTAAGAAAAAATAAAACGAAGACTATAAAATATACCTGAAACATGAAAAGTACACTTGAAATGAGTTCGATAATTTTGACTAAACGAAAACAGTCCTTTCAGATATTGTATGTAAACTTATTTAATTATGGCATAGCACATATTAAGGAGAATGTTTTTATTTTAACTATTACTTACTGCCTGAATAATGAAAAAAAAATATCTTAGGCTTTAAACCGATACATCCAGACATCAATTATACAAATACTCTATTGATTTTATTGAAGAAAACAGTTTTCTTAATCAGTTAGTTTCCATATTCTGTAAGTTGATAGGTTCACCAGTGAAGCTTTTATTGTATTTCTCAGTGAAATAATCGGCGAGACACTAATTTATGGACCACCTTTGAACGAATTTTAAGTGACCTTGAGAAATATTAGTCAATCAGCAAACAGTCAGTATAGAGTAAAAATATGTTATACAAAACCAAGGAAATAAAGTGGATACACTTCTTATACGTGGTTCAAAAACTTGTCAAGGTTAGAAAGAGGTTCAGAGGTTTTAAAATCGTAATGCATGCAGTAGAGGAAATCATCCATACGGCTACATAATAGTCGGCCTCCGAAGCCATGATAAAGTCTCAAAAACTCTTTCAGCCTCGACCACATAGTTTCAATATTATTTATGTGCACTTCAGTTGTTGAGTACACAAAATGCTACTTGTGGATAACGACACGAAGCACATAACGAAGCCTATGTAGGAGTCTGTAGACTCTCCAGTCATCCTTATATATTGTAGTACTTGGCTGCAGCCAGTGTTACTGGTGCTTTTATTATCCAGTTCGCAATAATTGTCGTAATTTGCCTTAGTTAGGAATTATGTATGGGGTTTTCATCACGACCTGACATCAGCTATAATGCCAGAAATTTATTTAGCCAAACGGATGAAAGGCTTTCTCGATAAAACCCAAGGTTTATTATCTTATACCTGACTGATTCGTCCACAAATTATAGTCTCCCCGTTTTATTTGTTATAGCCGCCCAAATATCACGTTTTTTACAAAATTCCCTGTGAACCGAACGTACATTAGCATTAAGCACTGAAGTTGGCGCCGTAACCTTGAGATATTTAAAACGCCTCTGATTGGCCCATCCATAAATTAGAGTCACCAAATAATCAATTACGAAGTTAAAAAATTTCTTTGTATATACCCAGGAAGTTTACTTTGAAATGTTGCATTCGCTCTTTTGCTGATCGAATTACTGGATTCATATTTCCTTATCATTTCTATGTTTAAGACTATTTATCTGCTCCAGTTATTTAGAGGATATTTAGTAGTGTTTAACTATAATTGATGTTTACACAAATAACGACAAAAAAGGTCAATCACACTGTGTACGTTTGTGTTTTACACATTTATTAAATTACGTTTAGAAAATTATATTTGATTCATATTCCTTTGACAGTATATCCTTTAGTTGGACGGATCTTGTTCCTTTTTAAGCTGGACGTATTCCAGTGATCCCCGATAATTTGATTGTAATATCTGAGATATTTATTATACGGGATAACAAAATCCGTCCGTTACCTTGGACTACAGTTTTTGAGCTAAATGTTCTTGACAGTCCGCTTGATAGTTATTTTTGAGTGCATACTCTTCATGAAGCTAATCATTAGACATATTTCGGTACTTTTCTGCAAAGCAAATTTGTGTCGAATACTATATGTTTTCTAAATAGTAGTCTTACATAAGTTTTATGAGCCGTTTAATTATTGTTACTATCTTCCTTCACAAGCGACGCTTTGTAGACCCCACCACGTGAGTATACACCAATAATATAAAAGCAGTACGACATAAAGCAATTTATCATAAATTATTAGGGAACCATCAACAATTAAACATTTAACAACAAAGTGGACAGAAATAAAAAGCATTCATCCTGCAATTTTTAAAGAGATTTAAGGCTAATGATCAAGCGAAATGTCGATTTAATTCATATCTTTTTTACATTTTTCTATATCTTCTGTAAATAAGAACACCGTTTCAGAAAATACTTGTCCGCATTACAGTTGTGTGATATATTTCCAATATTCTACCAAAAAATTATAACGCCATTTGCAGTGAACATATGCTAGAATTAGTAGTCACATATTAGGATGATCTATCTCGCTGTCTGAAAATTTTACTATTGTTTATATTACTGAGTCGAATTTCATTTTGTAAAATTTTAGGCTAATTGGAAATAACATATGTGATGTTGACAAAGTCACATTCCTTGAGTTAGACGTTAACTTAGTCAAAGTTTTATTACCATACTAGATAATAATATGGGAAGTTAAGAAAGCATAATAATTTTGACAACCTCTCATGGCTACTGTGAATGCTATTGATCACATTCATACTGTTTGAACATCGATTCGAATTTAATTTTACAGGATCTTTAATACATTCCATTCTTTTCAATTATATTTAATCTGTACTAACATTTAAATGCAATCAGTAACTTACTTTACCGATGTTTGCATTGTTCTGTCTAAGAGGTATGTCATTAGTGAGTACTCTTCAAGAATTCAAAAATATGACAAAATATATATTTAGTACTAATATATTTTATTGCTGTCAGTTTGTCTTTAAAACTATTTTTAGGTAGTTGCCTATGTTTGTGAACTTCAGTAGTAAGCCGTGCAGTCATATATTCAGTTAAACGGGAACTTTACTAATTGATGAAAGATTTTAGGAATCTTTTCATGACATTTTTTTAAGTACGCAAAATGCAGATATCACCCTTTACTTTCAAACTTACGATAATACTACTGGAACTACAAATAAGTAGTTCAAAATATAAGTAAAATTTATATTGGTAGACATCTAAACCTTGGAGTATTTCGGAGAAAGTATTCGATTGGGAGGGGGCATGACATTTTAAAGCCCTTACACTTAATAAATACAAATTTTCATCGGCAATAGTTTCTTTAAAAACATGTTTGAGGTCATGGGATCTTTGATCTGTTTTACGCATTAGCAAGCAACAGCTGTTTTCTTATTCTTCAAAGAAAGTAGGTAATACAAGAGGTACCTGTTGTATTGTTCTTTTAGCTTGTTCGTTAAATGATTTCCATTATATAAGACTTTTTTATCCTAGGATTTTCTGACCCCTTCTACTTATCTGTCTTTGATAATCATGAATGTTTTCTTCCAAAAACCTACACACCGACTTTAATTTTTTCAATATAGTTGATCGGTAAGTTATTCTGTGCTTTAAATACATATGGGTACACATGTGTTTCTGAGTGCATCAAATATATATATATATATAATGTTGTCAAGAGAAACAAAATTTTTATTCTGTGTTAGACGAATTTTTATAGACATACATAGTATGTCTTCTCGTCTACAACGTGTACGCTGTTAACTATCAAGTCTGGTTGCTTTTGTGACTCGCGTAACATACTTAAGACTATAGAAATAGTAGAAAAGTGAATAAAAGAATACTTTCTGGCATCCGAATTTTTCTTATGGTAGAATTATTAATTGCCGCAATCGAACTTACATGAAAAGAGATTATTTTGAAATCGTAAGACGAATGTATAAAATATATTGAGTCAGAATCAGTGTATAAAAAAACAATCGTCAGTCAGATATATAAACAGAAAAAGCTTTTCTATTATTAAAGCATTAGAAACCAGCTTATTCATCAACCATTTGATAGTTTTACAGTTGTGATTTTGATAAATATTTCTCATTGCATATTAGTATAAACTGACAGTAATTGAAACATTATCTCTATGGTTCGTAAATGATATGGGGTTAATTTTTACTAGATATCTACTGGAAATCTTGTAATATACAATTTCTTTTGTATTTTGACCACCCGTTTCTGATGTTTATACAGAGAACATTTCCGCCTAAATTGGAATTTAAATCATTTGACCCTTACGTTGGATCTATTTATGGTTTAAAAATACGCATTGCCTTCTGTTTAGATTTGCTACTAAACTTTTTACTAAATGAATTGCTAGAATTGAATTCAATGTACTTTGAAAATTGAAGCCAAAATACTGACATTAAAAAAATATTAGCTAAATAAAATATAGACTTATCTGGAACTTTTTGAAATGGTGGTCTTATGATCAAGTAAGCTGGATCACTCATTCCAATCTTATTGACAGCTCTCAACTGAAATGCACTTTGGTGATTCGTATCCAATGTGATATTAGCTTGTTTATCTGTTAAATTATGTGGTGTGATTGAATCCCATTTTGGTTGTTCTGAATTACTTGAGACAATTGGCCTACAAATAAAAATAAAATATTAAATTAAAAGAAAAAACGTACACAACATAGTTAAACTAATCATGACCGTAGTTTGCTTATGAAGCATATAATAAACAGTATTTACATGAATAATTTGAAGTTAAAGGAAAAATGTTATCTAAAATCACTTATTCACTTATTTAGATTGGTATTAACCAAAGAGAGGTTTTTATCTGGCTTAATTTTATTTCTTCTAGTGTGATATATAACATAAGCAGTTGTAAACAGCAAGTAAATTCAAAGAAAAGACTTTTACATCGTTTATTCCCATGTGATTGTCCAAACATCACATCAAGTTCAACAGGACAATAGACTCACTATGTCATGGCTTGATATCATTTATCAGGTAACCTCAAGTGAAAATATTCATAGTCAAAAGATATTACAATCAATATTTATAAAACGATTTAAGTGGGGATGTTAGAATCAATAAAAGGTCAAGACAAATATCAATGTTTGGAAACAATTCGTTAAACAACTGTCGAATGGTCAAGCAATTTAAAATTTCACCTAAAATTTTGTTTTTATATACTCTGTTGTTCAAACAGAATTGGACTAGTGAATCAGAACTGGATTTTCCCAGATTATTAAAGGAATGAAGTCAGTCAAAGGTAATCAAGGTTTTGAATATGACTTCATATCTTTTGTCTCTTTCGTAGAAAAGCGATTTAAAATAATTAACAGAACATCTCCTTTTGTATAAATTCATTAATTGTTATTACATAATGGGGTTATACTATGTCGGATTGTATATGGAAATTTATCCAAATTACAATGTATACTATAAATGATTAAAGGTGCATTTTAACAATATTTAAAATATAAATGTAAACGTGAGTGGATTCAAATTAATTCTCCGTTTATCTACTGATAGTAAGTGCTTATGAAACCTTTCAAATTTATAGAAAAGTAAAATGGAACTAAATTCTATGGACAAACTCAAAATGATGAAAATGTTCGAATCTATATCAGTCATATATATATCCTGAATTTAGTAGTGCTGAACATATAAATTAGGTTGCACTAATTTGCTTTATATTAATAATTATATTCTGCTTTTGAATTGCATTTAAGAATATCAAACATAATTTCTGTTCCTAAGTAGAACTAGTGATAGAGCACGCATATTTATAAATATGTAAATAGAACTGGGGTTGGGGAACAAAAGTATGACCTATATGTTCTTTAGAAATAGATATTTATCATAAGATTTAGTAATTTAGAGATTTTGAAAACGAGTGTATTATTTTCAGTGATATTCATTCACGTGACAGATAATTCAATTTATAAACACATCTCCTTATACTTATGTTTAGTTCACGGTTGATAGGAAACTAAAATATTAAACAAACGTAGTACTGAAGAAGATAAAAGAAACAAAGCGTGACCTAGAATCATAACGAAATAATTAATCGAAAAAATAACTCAACTATCCGACCTGTTGTAATGGTATGCATATTGGTTTGTTTTATGCAGATTTTTACATAGTTTCAAAGTCATTCTTGTCATGAATCGCCAATCATTAAAGAACCATCAAGATTAGATATGTGGGTCATACCCTTTAAAATGCCTTAACTTTTGTGGCTTGAACTTCTAAGAACTTTCCGAAAGGAGCAGAATAGTTATTTGATGCTTTCTAGTTGCCAGTAGCTTTCCAGTTGAATAACATCACAAATTTATAATAGGCTTCTTATTATACAAATTTCTAGTTAACGATTGGAATGTTAAACCTCTATTAACTTCGGAACTGGGGATCAGAATAATAATTATTAGTATTTGTTGTTCCGCCACTCAGTCAATAGTATAACTGATACATACTCTTCCGGAAATAGAAAATAAGTGAATATGGTATTTAGTGTCTGTGAACATTACCTTTATTTTACAAGACTACTTGCGCATTTCGGCGATGATTCTAAGTAACCCAACAAAGCTTTTTAGTATGAGTAAACATGGTCGTTAGAATGAAGAACCTAAAGGACGATGATTTTCACCTTTTAGTTAGTTTATATTTAGATACTTTAATGTGTGGTTTCTGATAGCAGAAATAGTGTTAAACTAATAACGTAAAAAAACAACATAAATTTTAAGCTGTATATCGATAGTTTTCTGTTCAGTAACGCATTTCGGGTAGCTATTCGAAAGATGATTCGAAGTATCTATGAACTTCAATGGTGATAAAAATTAACAAAAGTGAATAAACAGAAATTTAACAGTTGAAAACCATTTTGAAAGTCTGTTTAACTGGTGGAAGATAATTATTGACATCAACCTTAAGGTTAACAGTCGCTTTATTCAGTGTATTCTATTCTTAGGTTTGCATTTAAGTAACTATATATTGTATTTTATATATTTCTGAGAACTTTTGAGAGATAGACGAAGTTATAATGTTTTATTGATAACAAGACTACTGCCAAATACTACATAATTAAGGAAATCAGAGTTCGACTATTTACCAGCTGACAATCCAATGTAAAATTTATACTCTTTGCATAGGAAATATAATCCATCTATAAATCTGCATGTATTGTTCAGAAATACAAAATAACTGGAGTATGGAGAGTTCTGGTGGGCGGCCTATTCTCCTCCAGAAGGGATAACAGGCGTAAGTAACTAAGTAGAATATTATAATATATGCAGTATTAATAATAACGCTTGAGTAAGTATCTTTTTACTAGTTGGATGAATTGAAAAAGAAATTTCCCTACAAGTCGGTAGTAGCAACGATAAATATACTGGGAAGCAATTTGTAATCTTATCTAGGACTTCCTAACCATGAATTCAGTGTCATTTGAAAATTTATCAAAAGTCTTTAACGTGGTTTACAGATGTCTCTAAGACTTTAGATTTTAATTTTAAAAAGAGGGTATCACATGATTTTTTTCACTTCTGACGACAGCAATCCATTCGTTACGTCAATGAATCAGTTGTATTTATTCATTAACAATTTAATAACAGTATTTTTCAACTCACCATATGTTCGCAATTTCATTTTACATAAGTGAAGACACCTGTTGTATTTTTGCTTACGCTCATAGTTTTTATGTTTGTTAGTAGCTTAAATTGTATATATTTATAATATGAGGCAATCATAATTACCTGATGATCCTTGATTCAGATTTTCAGGGAAGAAAAATGTAGTTTAAATCTGTTGTTTGGTGTTAACAAAATCTATAAGTTTGTAAAGATACTTTTCATATTCAAAAATACATACTACTTATAACTGATTTGCTTCAAGTTAATAAAGTCGTTATTATTCATTAAAACAATAAAGCACTCGATTATTGAAAACTAGACGAATTGCAATTGTTTATAAACAATTAATAGTAGACAGATTAAAGGTAATTGCCTATAATTGTGATGAACAACTAGATACTTTTGTGATAAGAAATTGAAATGATATCAAGTGATAGAATAATATCATAATGTTGGTTAATTCACTACGTAAGTCAATGGATTCTTATTTTATAAATTGAAGACATACATATATTCAATCGAGACCATAAGTTTTACATATAATATGGTAGGATGAGTCATGAGTATCTACTTAGTGTTACTTAAAAAGAAAAAGAAAATTCCCCTCTCTCAGCACTTGTACAAAATGTGATGTCCTTGACAAACGTACTTCTTCTTGAAGATTGATTCTATAGATGTTTTTTCCCCATAGGAGTCACCTTCCTTTTCCAAATTTATCTTATTTTAGAATAATGAATTTCAAATATGGTGATCTAATAATTTTCATATTTAGTCATGCCTAATTTAAAAAACAACTAAACTGTTTATTTTTCAAGTGATAATAACAGTGTTTCGAAAGGTTGGTTCCAACCATAATGAAACATAAACAAATATATAAAAACAATTATTCAGTATGTCGAGCATTGCTTTCATGGTATTCAATCCATTTATAATTATATAAAACATTATGGTAAGTAACTTAAGGACTTTTATGATATAGAGCTATTCAGCAATCAATTAGTGATTATGATGAGATTGTATTGGTTAGAACGAACTTGGTTGACATATGAATAGGCATTAAAAATCTTTTTCATTCCCTTATATTAAGATATGATGGCTAATGGTAAAGTAAATTCTTTTGACATTTCTTTTATAAAGTCCATCATTATCTATTTGTTTAAGAAGTTTTTCCAAGACAGTAAACTTTTCAATTCTAAAAATTTTCAATATCAGTTGTGTGCATGCAAAAATGTTTAGCTCATCTGTCACTTAATAATGAATGCTTAATATTTTATCAGAGTAAAATAAAAACATTTTCAGATTAATGACTAAAGGAAATAGAATGATTTGAATGTTTAGGGTGGATATTTCTAGTAAACTCCAGACAAATTTATATTTGATTCATAGTCACAGTTTGAATGGGAAGTGTACCTAACCATATAGTCGTATTAGTAGAATACTCATTTGTCTCCCACATGAAATATCTGTAGATTTCTTAATATTTCATAATAAAATTTAGATTTTCTTAGAGTCTCGTTGCTACTCTAGTGTGAAATAAAAAAACGGTTTTCAAAGCTAGCTGACTCCGAATTACGTATTATCTTAGTATATATAAATTTCAGCCATACCGTCCTGTCAAATATATATTTAAAAATAATATATCGTCAAACAATTCGTATATCTGATTCCGTCGAAATGCAGGTCTCGATTTAAATTTTTTTAAAATTTATTCTCAGATTTGTGACGTTGGACAACACAATATCAAGAAGTCAAATATGAAATGTTTTAGGAGATTATATTTCATCGAAAAGTATTTCCTAACCGTACCGTAAGAGTGAGTCGTACATATTTAAGTTGATCAGACCAACCAATCGTGTTTATTGTTGATTGTATTTACATATAGATGAAATAAAGATTAATACAAATAAATGAATACAGACGAGTATATATATATATATATATATATATATATATATATATATATATATATATATATATATATATATATATATATATATATATATATAGTAAATGCACATGGATGAAAGGTCATAAATTACCATCTCGGTAAAGCATGCAATGTTCATATAAGTATTCCTATTTGCATCAGTTTATAAAAGAACTTCTATCAATCTGTCCTGTTAATTGTTTCTATTGAGTTAAATTACAAAGTACCTGACAGAAAATATTAATTTAAAAATTTGCTGTGATCACCACCTTCTATTCCTTCATTTATTTGTTTCGAAATTAACAGTTAGTAGAAATTAGATATTTAGGGAATAAATTACGCAATGTTTGTAAAGTAAAACTTATCCATTGAAACTATATACGAATTAGACAATGAAAAATTTCATTTTTATTAACTTTTCATCATGGTTTATTGCCAATAAATATGTTTTATAGATACTGACAAGAACCAATACCAATCGAGTGCACAATAAGTAAGTTACACAATATTTCTAAGTACAAAGTTATCTATAATAATAAAAAATCAATAATGGGATTGATGTGAACGGGGTAATTAAAATCTTTAAATACTTTACAATAGGCCTCTACAACATTTAGAGATAATAACAAAAGTATTATCTCAATTGAATGCTGTAAATTCTGTAAAAGTTAGGAAATCACAGCAACGATTGTTCAAGGTTCTAAAAGATTTCTGTATTCAACATTGTAGTTATCTAAAAAAATATTTTGTAACGGTCAGTATGTCCGACTTATTTCAAATAACGAGAAGCTTTTTCAATAGGTCAGCTGATATAAATACTTCAATCAACTATCATTTATAAGAGGCATTAATTTATATATACTTGAACAGATAATTAGGAAAATAAGCCGAAAACTCTAATATTTCATTATGAGTTTTTCAATGTATAGCATAGCAATAATTTATGTCTTTTATAAGTATAAATAATTGGCATTCATAATTATTCAGTTCAAATAAATATAAAACAGGTAAGTTTATGACAATAATTGCACAGTTGGAAAATAGATGACTCGTACATTTGAGCAAACTGGTTTAAAAAAGTATTATAATTTTATCGATTAATAGTTACATACATGTTCTGATCATTAAAAGCGTATTTAATAATGAATAAATTAGCTCTATGTAATTCAGAAATTTTAATGATTTATTATTTGAAGTTTTTTCTGGAACAATAAATCTGTTCGGTTTCGTCCATGCCTTTAAGCTTCATTTTATAAAAAAGGATTATTGCAGGAAATTCTATCAGCATTAATACTTACATTTTTTTTAAAAAAAATATGCTAAAAACATCACTGTACATTAGCTACGAGCTATTTGTTCAACCAATCCTTTTATTGAGCAACATGTCTGAATATATGCTAATTAATGTGTACAAACAAAGAAACAAACTGAAAAACAGTGCTCGATATCTATCCTAACTATTTATCCTAATCAGCCACACTTGCAATTGTACACACACACACATACACACACAAGGGAACGAAGGAAAAGACATTATCATTGGTAGCTTTTTTTAATCTAAAATGACGGTAAACTGTGTAAAAAGACTTATGCATGTTTCCTAGATATCGGTCAGATGGTTGCCTTAATCTTATTTTCCCAGATGTTTCTGTAAATTATAAACATTATCCATTTCTAGTGATTACTGGTGTTTGCTTGTTTGTTCTTACCCGTCGACTATGTGGAAAATGCAGGCAATTATTATCTTTTTTTTGTAATGATGAAAGAATTACATGCATTGGTAAAATGTAATGAAATTGGTGAAATCAGTAGTAATCTGTAATTACTGGGGGATATTCATACAGTGAGAAAGAGGCTAATCATTAATTTTGATATGAAATATCATCAACATTAAAATGAATAGTTAATAAAATAAATTACAATGACGTACATAGACTTCATATTGTATGTAATAATCGGTTCTCCATTATCATCATTCGGTGTCCATTCGAGAGTGTATTGATTACCTTGCATATAGTGATATCGTAGATCCAATGGGGCATCAGGAACGTCAGCTGAAAAATTTATTGAAAATTATACAGGTAACATAAATCTTTATTCAACAGGAATTTCAATGGAGGTTTGTACTTTCTTCCAAGTAATATGAATCATTGGAAAGAAACAGTTTTAACTACAACTTTTCTAATATTATAAGGGTAAGCATGATATTATGAGACGAACCAAGAGACATTTTTTTCATTTTTAAAAAAAAATATTTGAATATTACACTGTTGTTTCTAACATTATCACTAATTTGTAGTAAAGCATCAGTAATCCACTGAGTAATAAAGTTGTAAAACCTCTAATTCTCTTAGTTTTTCATTGCACATAACATGTAAATCTATTTTTATCAGAAATTTAAGCAGATAAAACCTAATTTATCAATGTCTGTTTCTATTCAATGTTGGTATTAAAAACTGATTGGTGAATCACCTTTCTTATATGTGTATCCTGATCAGATTCTTTAAGTATCATCATTCAGTATGATTCCTTATTAAAGTTGAATAGTAGCTAGCAGAAGAACTCAGTACACGTGTTTCGTTTCTATTTTACGCTCGCCAGCTGAGTTTATACCTGGATCAGATCAAGAGTAGAACGCAGTATTTTTAGCTTCAAATGCAAACGCATTAACCATTTGGCTACTGAGACCAAATAGCCATTGAATTATCTTTTATTAGTATGGGGATTTTCAGTTACAAAGTCAATGTTGTTTATTTTGAGAAATTGCAGTCGACTTATTAGATGTATTTCATTTTTCAGTAATCTTGTTTATTAGAAATATCGTAGATAACTACATAGTTTTATTTACAGCCGAAGAAAGTGAAATTATCATTTTTATTAAATCAAGTTCTACAACAAGCTAAAATGGCTGTCCAACTTAAATTTGTGTGTAATTTGAATAACATTCAACAGTCTGCACGAACCTCCATACTGACAGCTATCGTGGGCTAGCTAGTGTTTTAGTGAATAGTCGTTACCAGTAGAGTTAAACAATACTTTGAGTTATTCTAATTTAAAGATGTAAAACAGTAAATACTACCTCGGTGGTCGAAAGTTAAGAACTCGCCGCGAAATCTGAAGGTCCTTAGTGCTGTCCATGATAAAGTTGTCGATGAGCACTCATTAGGAATTCTGTACAGAGACTAAGGAATTGTTCAGTGATCGCTGGTCTTTAATGATTATCTAGCTAAGGTCGGTTTATAATCTCAGTGAAGTGGAACAGACACGCGAATAAACAAACGAACTTCTTTTACCCTATAGAATAAAATAATCATAATATAATGGGGTTATAAATTCGCCTTCTGGTAACAAGAAACGTTTTCACCGTAGAAATGTAATTATCAAGAATTTTCTGTTGAAGTACTTCACTCACCTTGCAATTTTAAGCACTGAAAAGCAAAAATTAAACTTAAAATCTATTCAAAAACCTCATGATATGTTTTTGTTATAAAATATGGATGATTGATAGCTTTTTATCTCAGAAGAATTTAACAGAAAACGTTGATAAGAAAGACATTGCTACGTTTTATTATAAGATTAATTAGTACTTACGGTACGTTTTACAAGCGCATATATCTTTTGATCCAATCTTTGGGAATCGATCAAATGTACTGTTTTCATATATCAAATTTAGTCCAAATTCGTATAACCGGTTAGGTTTGAGTGAAGTAATCGTATGATTGCGATATTTAACTCCTGAATGTCCCCATCCATAATCGGACATAGTTGTAAATTTTGGTTGGTGAAACTGACGTCAAAATAAACCGATGTAATATGAGATGGGAATAAGGGAACAAGATATAAAACAAGGGTTATTGCTTGGTGAACAGAAAATATTATGTTTAAAAATATGAGTAAAAACGACATCATAACTTCATTTCATCATCAAATTTAAATTTTCTAATACAAATAACAACTACAATGTCTAAAATCTTTATAACCCATGTGATTTTCTGTTATGAATACTTTAGAAGCTAAGAAATGAAAATAACCGAAAAATCAAAGTATTATCAAAACTACCTACAAAATAATAATTAACTGTTTAATCAACGACTAACATGGAAACTTCAAAAAGTTGGTTGACTTAAGGCAGTTGAATGATAAACAACTTTTGTTTGTTGTTTGAAAACTCAATCACTCTTGAGAAGAAAATAAAATTATGAATCATAACTGCTCAGTGATTATATCATCGGGGCGTACAATAGCGTAAGATATTTCCAAAAAATTTTGTATGACCCTAAGAGACATTGAAGCCATACATTGTCTTCCTTTTTCTCTAGCTGTTCAAATGAAAATCATTCATTACAAATTAATCTAGACATTTTCTAAAAAATTACATAATGCACTACGGAATATTGTTTCAATGACTTAAAACAAAGAGCATGGACGAATTTTTTAGAAAAGCTTGAGAAACATACAGAATATTCAAAATGACATTTTCACAGAAACTAGAATGAACAGAATACCGGATTTTATTTATCTTTATACATTTACATTTTAGATGATCTATTGTGGACTATATTTATAAGGTTCTCCTGCTAGAATCACTTTCATTCGAAGGTTGATCATAATCTAATCCTCATTGAAACACAACGAAACGTCATTGTATATGGCTGTCAAAGATATAAGCAATGAATCACTGTTTTTATAACCTGTAAAAAAATCAATCTCTGTCCTTTTGCGATGGGGCACTCATCAGTCAATAAAAAACATCTAGACACAATTCACATTCACAAAGAATATGTACGTGGGACAAGGAGACTTACATAAACAAAGATAAAATTATGACTTGTGTTGTAGAGTGATTGGAAAAACTTTCTAATTTTCTCAAAGCCTACTTGATACTTGAAAAAAACCAGCCTTTTAGATAACAAACCGAGAAATACGATAAGTTCAGATCACGGTTCATAATCTCCAAGTTTCCGAACTATTTCACACAAATACAATCTTCTCTTATTAATATCATTCAAATAAAGTGATATCAAGAAATTGTGAAAGTAGTTTTAAGTTATTAGATTAGCTGATTATTTTGCTAAGATAAAGCGATAAACAATATTCGGTCCTTCACCAAATACTGTCTATTTTATCAACAGACCATTATGAGTTAGTGGAAAAAAAGGTTAAAAAGACGGGTTTTGATCTGAAAAAGATGATATAATTAAGCTATAAATCCGAACAATCTGGTCACTAGTTTGTATGAAAACTAAAGAAGGTCAATTTAATAAAAGTTCAAATAAATTTTAATTGGTAACTGTAAATACAGGAGAAAGGTTAATATAATATGGGAAGAATAGGCGATTGTCAAACCACTAGGCTGTAGAATGTACTCAAGATCAGTAACACAACATTCATAGTTACGGTAGTTGATTCTGTTCACACAAAGAGGGTTTGAAATCGAGAACAGTCATGGTTCCTGTAAATTTAAGAATTTATCTTTGACAAATTCCATGCAATGTCTTATAAGATGTGCAAATATCAATTGTATGGCTCATTTCAATTTTTTTTCGTTATTGTGGTTTCTGCCTCCTTGATATGTCTTGTCGTTTGAACGCTTTATTTGTTTCCTAAGCTATTACGATGACCCGCACGCTAGAACTGCACAGCGACTTGAACACCAGAGAGAAGACGCAAGTATGAGAGAAATACTTTACTCCAAGGTTCATTATATTACAGAAAACATAGGGTTTTTATAATATGCTTAAACGTCCTTAGGTTGCTAGAAGATTTTGGAACGCTACTAAACATAGTAGGAGTGTAACAACCAACCAATCAGAACCAATACATGTGACGTTTCGCCCCTTTGACATTTCTGGCTAAAACTTCAGATGAACGCCAATTGGAGGAAACGCTTCTTAGTGTTTCCTTCCCCTTGGCTTGACCTTTGCTTGACCCTTTGCGAGAAATTTACTGGGTTATCCCAACACTCCTAGATTTATTGAGCTTTCGACACGAACTGATATTTAGTCCATCTAGTCATATGTTCCATAACTCTGGGTTGCATTAGCCGAATACTCCTCTGTGTGCATCTGTTCACTCAAACAAGAGAATCGGTTAATGCAGTGGGACTTGACGTACTTATCTGCACTATGTTTAAAACTGGGTAGAATCACGGGTTTAGTTTCTTTATTAACAATCAGTTTGAGAGCATTACATGCTTTCTCGATGACCGCTTTTAGTGGTGTGTTAATCAACCGAATTATCAGTCATTTATTGGCTAATATTATATTTACAAATCATCTATTAAAATTAGCCTCAAAACGATTATCAGAAGTCTCTATTTTTTTAAGAGCCGACAACCATAACATTCAAATATTTACAATGTGATAGCCTAGACCAATGTACAATTTTATATCATACTTTTTTTAATAAAATGTAAACATAAATGATTACACTTATGTTAGTACTTATTTAATCCAAACTCCTTGCCCAAAGAGTTTTTCTGATTAACTCAGTTCAACCCAAAACCACTTTTCAAATAATACAGTTCATAAAGAAACAATCTCGTCATTGAAATAAACCAAATAAATTCACTGCGTTTTAAGTTATGTGGACAAAAGTGGTAATGATATGACGGTTCTATTTTACTAAGACAATTCACGAAGTTATCACTGTTTTATACGAAAATTAATTTTTTTCTAAAAGTTATTTTCATCGAATCATTAGTTAGTCTAATGTGCTCAAGTATAAAATGTATTTTAAATAATTTTATTGTAGTAAATTATCCCGTTTGCACAAGCTAGTGGCTATTAGGACTCGGTAACTAAGTGGATAACATAATAGCGTATGAAGTGAAAGGCACTGGGTTCGAGTTCCGGAATGAACAACAACTCTGGGATGCAGGTTTATCCAGCTGACTAATCCTAAATCGGACGAAACGCGCGTCCTGTATTTCACTGCTAGCCACCATCCGTCTCTGCTTATAATGTTTGTGACATCAAGCAATATTCAGACGATCTGCATAAGATGTACATATATCAATAAGAAACTGAGGACCTAAAAATCAATGAGGAGGTTCAAACAAATAATACAAAATTAATTTACGCTTTGATCTCATCGTCAACTAGTTAAATTAGTAAAGAAAATCGAAGAGCTGACCGTAATTAGTTAGTTCATGCTTTTATTTTATAATATCATCGATGACCTGACCTTTTGCTATATATAGCCAATGTATATTAAATTATTGGTACAGTAAGTTAAATTTACAAAAATCTAGTTGAATTTTAGAAACATAAACTAGCAGTCATCAGGTTAGTATGAAATGTTGATTGTACGAAACAAGAAATGGATGTCAATAGGTTTTCGAGGCATAAAGTAGAAATTGGTGAACAGACTAAAAATGTAAACATATGATCTTCACATACATTCACAATTCTTTTTTAGTTTTCTTTAAAATCTTTGTCTATCTACCCATTCAGATAATTTAAATTGATACTTTTAATCGTATTTGGTCATCGTAAATGTTTTATCTTTTCGACTGGTTTGCTGAATTTAATAGCTTGTTAAGTGTACACACACACATCGTTGTGTTTGGATGACAGCGTTTTTAGCGGGATAACATGGAAGTAAATACAAACAACATGTTTTAGCAACATAAAGTATTAAAGTGTAAAGTCATGGGAAGTCTGAATGCTTAGCAGAATTCATGTTAAACTGGTTTTCACATGTACAGATTTAAACAAATAACGACATTTGTCATATATTTAACTTTTAATGATAGTTACCATACTAAAATTCAATCAAAGAATGTTATGAGTATATATATTATTATATACATATAAATTATCAGCGTCTTGAAAAAATGAAAAAAAATGGACACATGTACCATAATTTGACGCAAAATATTTGACTAAAGTATGCGTTGTCACAACAACAAGAAAAACGTATTCCCGAAGATAGAATATCGGTGGAATGAAGTTGAAACAGTAGCTTTTACGAGTAGTTGCTGCATCATCTAAATTCGATATCTATAAACCTTGTTTCTGGTAAAAATGTTTACTATATTCGAAGAAAACATCGTCTAATCATTTATGTTATCATATAAAAATTATTTGAAAGTCAGGTGTTATTAGCGTTGAGAATAGGTTTCATCGTACAAAATTAACTCATTGAAAATGAGGAAGTAATAGATGGTCGTACGCATCTTGGTTATGGATGAATGGATGAAATTTTCTAACTACTGCTAAAACACTTGCATTCAATGTTATTTGCTCTTTGATTTGTGTCTCGCTAAATAAAACATTTTTTAACGAAACCATGACTTTTACTGCAAACCATTTACTTGTTGTATTTCAAAGGATTCATGAAGATCCGAATGGGAATTTACATTTTGGAATACAAGAACTAATATTAATAGTCTGATGTACTGTAGTTCATTTACATGGTTCTAGACTTTTGGTGGTAATGAAAGTTAGGTATCGGTTTTGTTTAATACATCCTCTGTAACTTTAAAAGAGTTCTCTTTGAAAATTTGAACAGGCATAATTTCTCTGGTCAGAAGTTTTACTCTAAAATAATGCGGTGCTACTGCGGTCTATTTGGAATGGCAGTACAAAATCCGACCCACTGGTTTCTATGGTTCTTTGTTTTTCCTTTGACACATTTGAAATAATAAAACTGACGACTGTTAACATTAGAATAGTGGATCAATTCAGGCATAGATATCTTCGAAATAGGACTCGTGTTTGGATAGGTGATAGAGTTTATCCTTTGACTTAATACCGAATTAGTTTTATCGTTATATGATATTTGTACAGAATGACTACATTGTTTAAACTTGAGCTCAAACTTTTATTGAATAGCAACTTGGTTTATTGTAGTATATATATTTATAACCAATTACATGTGTTGATTTTATAATGACCTCTGACTCACCACGCGACTGTGAAAAGTACTTTTCGAAAGGTTATGGGTAGTATGAAGTTATGAAATGACCAGCATTCAGAATAAACGCATAATTGTGGGAACAAAATAAAAAGTAGGAACAAACATTGTATTTTAGATTGAACACGTCTTTCATACTTTCTCATTCGTCATCCATCATTAGTATCATATCATTTAACTGAGCGAATTTCCCATCTTATTTGTTCGTTGCTCGACTAATGTTATATATTCGAGGTAATCTGAAAAGTGGGCTCTTAAAAATGTGATACTTTGGTATTACTATGATTATTTAATGTAAACGTTTGTCATAACTAACTTTTTATATCAATTTGAATGAGGGTTCTGTAGTACCTTTAAACAAGTCAATAGTACTTTATGCTTTTATTATAATGTAGAAACTACATTAATTCTACAAAATGAATTTGAATTTTGATTCCATCAAATTGATGAGTTTATTGACTGTTCAGTGAAGTAAAAATTGACTAATGAAGGTGCAGAACACGATTCCAAATGGAAAAAATTCAATCGTAAGAGCATGTTTGCTAATTAAACATATTTGATGTATTCGTTTTGTGAGGGAAAGTTCTAAGTACTAAAAAATGAATATGCTTCAAAAAATAATGGAGGTACATTTAAACGTATTCGTTCCAGTTTTTTTTTGAAAAAAAGATTATAGAGCTTAAATTTATAAGAAAGTAGTGATAAACTGTTTGCAGAAATGAACTGCTCAAATTAATGTTAATATCTTTCAATTTTTCTGCCTATTTGTTCTTCTTACCTATTGTATACTATATGTGTAAAAATTAAGCAACATATTGCTGAAATTAGAAATGTGAATTAATGATTGACAACACTTGTTTAAACGCAACGCACTTACCACGAAGATAGAAAACCTTAAGTTTGACCTGCGGTGGGGGCTATGGTATATTTTGACGAAGACTTCTATATTAGAGTGGAACATCTTTCCGTACTCCTCTGTTACTAGTGGTTGTTTAGCTAGACCCAGTCTGCGTAGTAAAATAATAATGTACTTCTCCATTTGATACAAATTCGTGATCCGTATTTACTTTCTAGAACTGTTTCTCATAATACAATATTCATTTCTTACAGTTGTGTTAAGCGTTGTCAATTATCAATTTCATGAAAGTGGTACTTTGTTTGCGCTTAAGGATACTACGAATAAATGACCGTTACGCCGAAATTACAAAATTATTTGACCTGGTAGATATTTAAGTACTTAAAAACACGAAATAATGCATGTCAATGGTTCGCAGGATAATGACAGACACAGCTTTCAAAATTGAAGTTAATATGAACAGAATTGATTAGATTTTTTTTATTCAAAAGGCTGATAGGGAGAGTTAGCGTCAGGTTGTTTTTTAAAGTTCACATTTGTATTTAACTAACAAATATAAGTATTGAAATTGCCTTGAATTATGTTTATCTGGTATGAGTTATCAGTTTATAGCCTACTTCAAGAAATATTTGTCATATACCTTGAATTCGAACGTGATTTATCTTCCTTTACAATAATCTGTTTTCAGTCATTGGGTTTCGGACTCATTTCTATGTTCGTGATCGTTTACAGGTACTTATTGTGGTGGAACTATAACTTATGGACAAACCAATCGGATCTAAGATAGCCAGTCTTAAATTCATTCATGAACATTGCTAAATAGTAATTTGGTATTATAGATTATGTCAGTTAGGCTAAAACGGAAATAATCTTAAAAATGGGTTTAATGAAACTATCACTAAATTGTATTGATTAACAGAGTAATTATAATGAACAAGCCTGTTAAACTTTGCTTATAAAATCTAGGTGAGTGTTGGCACCATACAAATTCTGATTAGAGCATCAAGGAAATATTATAAAACCATGATGACTAAGTAGTGAACAGAAAAAAATTCAAGTTAAGAAAATAAAGTTTATCATAGCCAACGTATGAAGAGAATTGTATTGGAAGTTTGTCTTTGAATCTGATGTTTACGTTACCATGCTAAAGCAGTGAATTTCTTCCAACTCTGTAAAGTCGCACAAGAGCCAAGGACCTTTAACCTGATTAAAGATGGAGCTATGAGTACTGACTATTGAAAATCCCTAACTAGTTATCAAGTGAGTTTCTGGCTTTCAATGTTTCTCAAGTTGATGTCAGTCTCTGGTGAAAATTAGCTTGAAATACAAGAAAATAATAGTATAACATTACGCAATAATAGCAACGTGTTTGTTCTAAATTCACTTTGGCTTTTATGAAGAAGCTATTCAGGATGAAATTTCAGTGTTATAAAACATTGAAATTTCGAATATTTAGTTATCGCGAATGTAAATTTTTTCAAATAAGCTTGGTGTTATATCAACTTAAGTACGTAAAAAGAAAGAAGTATGACAGGATTTGGTTATGGCTGAGGAGTTTATGGAAGTAAATTTGTTTGAATATAACTAAAACGTGATACTTAGTTGATAACATTGTTATCAAGGCTATTAAGCGATTAATCTAATAATTTGTGTCTAGTCAAATGCAATTTCTCAAATATTCATTCAGCTAATGTCTTTAGCAATGAAATAAAAACATATTTTTTATTAATTAGTTGTCTGCTGGTCAAGTGTAAGGGAAGTCAAATTATCAAACATACCAAGCAACAGGATCTGTTTACATTAAGTTAGTCAGGTTTCATCAAATATATTGATTATGATTTTACTTTCCAATCCAAAACGTTACTCTACCCTCCAGGTAATACTACAAATCAACAATCAATATTAGGATGTTTAAATAGTGACCTTATCTAGGCGAGTGACGCAAAATACTTTGATTTTTCAAGATTCTCTTTTCAATTTCTTTGAAACTATCTATCAAGCTGATTCTAACTAGGTAGATGACAACATAAAACTTATTTATTAGTTTTCTATACTCAGTGTACAGTAGAAATAATACCATCAATAATAATCAGCTTGTTGGAGAAATTCTTCAGTTATAGCCTTTCAGTATTCTTCACATTATACCTACCTTTTTTTTAGCATTTATTACCATTACTAGTAAATCAGTGAGATAATTTTGTTACATGACCTTTAGATGTTTATTCTTCTCTACCGACTTTACATCACATTCCTTCTGCTGTACATTACATATGTACGTATCTTGATAAGTAGAAAAATGACATAAATGAAAGTAGTGATAATAATGTTGTTTAATTGATGTGGTTTACAATTTTGGATTAGTTTTTAGACAAATCAACATAAATTACATTCTGGACAACAACATAACTAGTAAATGATGAAATATGAAGTAACATATTTTAAATAGCTAACTAATAGACATAAATTTTGTTGATACGAAAGTCACATAGTGGGTATTGTTATATTAAATTCCAGTCATTGTTCAAATGTACCAGCTATAAGTAACTTTACTTCAAGACAGTTAATTTTTATTCTTGTGTATTTTCTATCTTTCAGTCGAATGAAAATCACATCTGTAGGGTTCCCTATGAAGGTTTTATTCAGAAACCATTTCATACTTATTATAATTTCATAAACCAGCTGACTGACTGACAGATTGGTAATCAATGCCAGCAAATTTGGTTATGTTCACTCTTGAAAAGCCATGAAACGTTAGCTTCTTATTGCCGGATTCTAGGAAATGTTAAATTATACTATGCTGCTATTAAGTCTACGTTAATTAACAATAATGTTAATTTGACTAGTAAGTAACTTTACATTCAACACTACCTTCCATATTTCTAAATGTCTGTTAAATCCAATGACCATGTCTTCAACCTTAGCATACATCTGAACATCATCCAAGAATGAAATTTAAACAATTGACATCTTCAAGGCAAAAAACTATAGTAAATGTTTTGATCAGAAAATAGTTCTTAATGCTATCTAAAAATTTATGAAACGAAAACCCTACAGCAACATATATAACAGACACTCAATGTAAAACATACTCAATACAAATGCATAGCCTTTAGTATTTACATGTTTCATTCCATTTAGACAAGTGCATTTTAAACCAAGTCTATGTGAAACTTTGGTACAAAATGAAAGAACAAACGATATTTCATATATCTTTTTGATGCTAGAAAGTGCTGATATTATTGAAACTAAAATGATTGGTTTATAAAGCTCAGAATGATATCTTTTTGAATAACCATAAGGATCTTTTCACCACTGTACAAATGAAGGCACTTATTTTTGGGCATCTGAATTTGAAACAACTAAATTTGATGAAGTGCAGAAATATATTTAGTGGAATGAAAAACTGTGATAAGATGAAATCTTTAATGTTTTTCAAAATATAATCCTCCCCTTTCCATGAGTGAAACACAAATTATATTTTTAGCATGATAACAATACGTTACTCACTA
>OX104024.1:29265011-29451534 GCA_944470205.2 Schistosoma margrebowiei | reverse complement strand
GCTCTTATGAGTTCCGTCATTTATTTATTGTAGCAAAAATGTTATTGTGATAACTTCTAACTGAAAAAGGATTCAATTAACTATATTCTATAATACAGTCTGAAGTAAGCTAATATAATCACTTCTAGTTAGTGTGTCTGGAAATCTCAGTTTGGCTTCAGTAACTCGGTGATAACATTCACAGATAACCGAAGAAAACTAGGATCTATAAGAAAATGCACATCTTGTCCGGATTTAAAAACTTCGAATGATTTACTATTTTGAATCCCGAGGTTTAGAGCGTATTTACATTCCTCATACTATGTTATGGACATAGGTACCATTGGATGCCAGGTCAGTGATCCTGAGATCAAGCGTTCTCCGTGGGACCGAATGTCGTGGGTCCAGTTCTCAGCGTGGTCGTAAATGTCCACCTCTGAGGAGCCCTGTACGAGGACAAGACATTTGTTAGATGATTCCTGGTTTCCAGGAATATATATATATATATATATATATATATATATATATATATATATATATATATATATATATATATATATATATATATAATACATCTAACCAAAAATGTTATTTACCAACCGTTAATGATTTTTATTACTATGATCTTCTTGTGGGTAGATAAACTATGAATCGATATGATGAAACTTTTGTTTTCTTTTCAGGTTAATAACTTATTTGGTTTTAAAAGAATTAGCTACTTTCCTTGTAAAATAGGATACAAAACCATGACTTCAAATAAATAGATAGGATGTATTATAATTATGGATAGGAACAGGTTTTAATTGTTAGTCGAAATCATTGATTGATAAGCATTTATTCAATGAAAGGAAATCAACCGGTAAATATAATGGGGGTATTAGGATCCTGCCTTTACTTTGATCATGTTTATACCATTAATTTATATCATTAATATTAAGACTGATCATTATTATTTTGTCATAATATCACACATATCAACAACTGAAAATGATTAGAAGTCATTTACCTTTGATCAAGTTCCAATTCAAAAGCCAGATTTTTCTATCATTATAGACTTCCCTAGTAATAAATTTTTAATATCCCAATGAGTAGAAAAATTAAACTTTCTGACATTTCGTGACTCAGTGTGATCCACTTCTTCAGGGAATAAATGACCAAATCAAAACTAATCCAAGCTTAAATAGTACAAAGGGACAACGTAAGAATATTATGTGCGATCGATCAGAAAACAGGTCTGAACAAGTCATTGGGATATTACAAATATATTATTTCATTTATAACAATCTACTCAATGCTCAATTTATTTGAAATTATCAAGTCAAATTTTGGTAATGATACTTACAAATCCCTTGGAATGCTTATCAAATTAATTAATTTTAGTTAAATAACTTCTAAGCAGTATTATGTATCTGCAAAATTAGCTTAATTCTTCGGAGTTTTAAAACCAACATCATACTCGGTGGTTGAATAACCGTTAGTCCCTTCCAGAATAAAACACGCTGACATTCAGATATTCGAGCTAAACTATCTTAACTAACTTCGTATGGCAGTTGAAGTATGGACATATGAATTAAGTCTATGGCATACATGGTAAAGAAAAAAAGTTGGATTTAAACAAAATCTAAATGGTGCACAGACCATCTGGAAGCGCTTAATAGAAAGATTTTGTCGTTCATAATTGTTTATGATCACATGACTTATTACCATACTTTCAACTTACACTTGTCTTCAGTCATTTGTTATACTAAAAAACAAGAAGAGAGAAGAAATATTTATCCTCAATTCGTTCAAAATCGGGGCTCTACGTTAATATATATGTGGGAGGCTTATGCTCCTTTACGATAGCTAACAGGAATATGTAAGAAAGTCGATACCAATTGCACAGTAATGAGTCCATTTAACAATGTGATAATCACTTGATTACACAACATTTGTAAAATTAACATTCAAACTAAGGTGAATTTTCATAATTAGTTAATAATTACAAGAAGTTGCATAAAAGTAAGAACAGGAATTGAAATTGCATGTAAATATGATGATGAGTAGTAGGTAAAATTTGGAATCAGAATTTTGACAAATTCAAAGTTCGGGAAAGTTTAAAAGAAGAGAAGGTAAGGTTTTGAATCATGTAATAGTATGTAAGTAAATGGCGAGGGTTGATTTGGAAGTTGTATAAACTGGTTTTCTGTATGCAAAAGTGACGTTTTTTTAATGTGTATTCTTGTGGCTCCTGATGTATGTGAGTCGGATTCTGGGACCATAGGATAAACTTCATTACAATTTTATCTTCCTGTGAAAGATATTCTAAAGCTAGAGAAAAAGTGTCTTGTTATTTAGGCATAAGCGGTCACGTTTTACACTAAAACTATCTAACTTCTGATGTTTTCCAACTGGTAGTAAATTTTGAGGCTGAACATCGGTTATCATGTAATAGCTTAGTTGGTCACATTTCATTTCAAACTTGGCTGTAACTGACTGAGTTCCATATTTCACCACTAAATAAGTACACGAATTTATTTGTTTAATGCTCGGTGGATCTAAAAACCATCAAGATATGTTTTAATGTAACAAGAAATTTGTTAAGAATCCATTGTTTATTATATGTTCTATTATTAAGCACACCAGAATTTATTGTGAATGAATCACGAGTGGATACCAAATATCAAATATTCAAGGAGTTCTAGAGGTTAATCTGTTTGCTTAATTTGTACTAAATCAAATCCAACTTATACTAAATTTATTCCATAATGCATCATTCATCTTAAGATTTTGAAACTGAGATCAGATTCCAACAATAATTCCCATACAGTTGTTATTGAGATTCCTATTACAACATAAATAAATGGAAAATTGGATTGCGTTAAAAGATAGCCTAGTGTTTCACATTTTATTTTTACTGTGATTTGTTTAAAATCAAATGATGTTATCACATGAGATTTATTGTAACAGTCGACTTAACAAAATAGTTTGACTGTGCAATTTTTACCCGTAAATAATACTGACCTAGACATCAAGTCTCATCGTCAAATTGCCGTAATGTTAATTTGATCGATAACACTAATTAAAAATACTAATGGCTTAACAGCATGGTGTCGTTTATTTTCCAGTGACCAATCAATGCACACGATAACTCTAAAACAAAGGTGGATGGTGTGAAAAATAATCATCCTAACCAACGTAAACTTAACACAAAATCATAGTTTATAATCCTCACGAACTATTTTTAATTATTCTGGTTCATGTCACATTTTCAGACTACATCTGTGGAAAAATAAGTTTAGATTGAGTGGTAAATTTGGTTTGAAATTATACCACTCAAATATAATGCGATTCGAAAAGTCCCGGGTGTGTACTGAAACAGAAGTTAGGAAATTTATTTTAGTCACCAAGGGTTTGTGAAGTCAACTGTTTTAAAACTAGGTAAGTGACTGAGTAAACTAATATATATAATGATCTAACTAGGATTTTCTTCACTGTATTATTACATACATATTTATTCCTATAGGATTGTACGATCAGAAATCGTATCTCTGCTGAATTAGAGCTTACTGTGAAAAGATTTGTCTATTTAATTCTATTTTCTTCGGCCAGGACTCGTTTATGAACTGAATCAAGAAATCTAAATATCACATGTTTACTTAGAAGATGAAATCAATCCTTCCTAGATGTATTCATAGATTTTTCTCAATGGTAAGATTATTTGATAACTGAAGTTTCCATTTTAATTATAACTTTTTCTACTGATTTATGAGTTTACTCTTGGTGAAATAACATGAATTCATTTATTTCATAGGTTCTCTAAAGCTGCTTACAACCTAATATCAATAATGTTAACTTTTAAGAAAAACAAAGCAAGCACATACACTAATGGAATTCAAAACTCATGTTTCGTTTTGTTTGGGACCTGTCAACTAGATGTATTTGGATCCCAGAGTTGATGTTCACTCCGGTATTCTAACCTAGTACCTTCCACTCCAACGATTCAAACAAGCAGTACAAATAAATCAATCACACACACTTTATTTCAGAAAGGCTTTGAATAAAATTGAGTTTGAATGTAAAAATATAAAATAGTAGGCGATTGTAGGAGAATTAATAAAAATTGTTTAATCGTTTATTTAGTGATATATTTATAAATAGAATATATCAGTATTCTCAAATAGAAAACTATGAAGAGCATGGGAAGAGAATCCCATCCTTTGGATATAATTGATGTACACGATTGAATATCATTCTGACCGAAGCCTTTTTATTGTTGGTCGAATTTTCCCACTTTTATTTAGAACTGGACACATACGAAAAAAGACTGATTAATTCCAATTCTAAACATAATTAGGAATATTCAAATAATCAATACAAATGAATTAAAATCCCCTCCATTGGACAATCCAACGCGTTAGTATTGACAGTGGAAGACATTGGGTTAGAATATCTTAGTGAACATCAACTCTGGGATCCAAATACATCTAGTTGATAGGTTTTAAACAGAACGAAACATGAGTTTTGAATTCCATTGGTGTGTGTGCATGCTTTGTTTTTCTTAAAAGTTAACATTATTGATATTAGGTTGTAAGCAGCTTTAGAGAACCTATGAAATAAATGAACTCATGTACAGTCTCTGTTCTTTCTATTTCTCTAAAGTGTAGTTAGTATAAACGTTCAAGATTGATAAAAAATCTATCTGTTATTGCGCGTACATTCATTGGATAGGTCAATACGAAGACATTTGTAAAAGATTCAATACATCTAGTTGAGTGTTGACTAGTTTTCAAAAGTAGATAAAATGATTTTCAAAACAATTGCATTTGCTACACTTAAGGACTTAGATTTGCTATAAAACACTATCATCAATTTTCATTTGCTAAACTTAGGAGTACGTATTATAGTTGTATTTATATTAAAAATATAATATGCAATCCAACAAAATGGTAATCATTTTGGCTTCATATCGAGATAATCCCTCTGAACTAATGGTTACATCTTTTTATTTTTGAAGGTATAAATGAGTTTCATTTCTGTTTCAATGTGAGTAAAACCTTGTGTTAGTGCTAATGAGATAGATTAATTTTATGATTTCGTATCTGTGGTTAGTAATGAAAATTGTTAGTCAATCAATACAAACAGAAGCAGTTTTCGAGGGAAGGAAATAGTCTGTCATGTTTGTGATGACTTGATGGACTGTCATCAAATTAAATATTAGTTGCATAGTTTATTAATAGTATATCTCCATGGGTAGACCACATAATATTCTTTTAACCATGTTAATCAAAAAAGTGTAATTAAATGTCATTTTTCGGTACTGAGACTCAACTTTCCAGTTCACAACAAAATAAATAGGAATGATGCATTATTATTATTATTATTATTATTATTATTATTATTATTATTATTATTATTATTAGAAACTTTTGGAATGATCGATTTCGAAAACAACACTACACTTTGTCAACGTTATTGATAAAGTGGTTGAGAAGAACCGAGATCAATTATAGCAAAATATAAACATAGAAATCAAGTCAGCTTACTTTTACTTTGATAGCTTTCGGGGGGGGGGTTCAGTGTTCTTTTAATTTTTTTTGCTAAACATCATAAAATATGCAGATATCACTTACGAGTCACTCAAAGTGGATGAGGAAGTCAAAACATTTAGAATTATAAAGTCGACTATTCTTTGAAACTAACAGTTTGACGTGTCTCTCATAGTTGTTGGCTTTGACATATTCGTATACTTTTGGTTTAAAACAACAAACTATAACCGTTCAGTATCTGGTTGCATTTAGATTAACTTCAGAAGGCGACAATGATACACGAAAAAACTTCACGTAATATGCGCCATTCAGTAGTAAATATTTTACCGTGTCTGAGAGTTTTGCTAACTATTAATAAAGATAGAACTAAATGAATTAGTGATATTATAAAACAATGAATGTTCAGTATTTTATATAAGCAGTTCAGCATGGTGAATAACATTAGTATCTATGGATGAATAACAAGTTTTATATTCTCATGATCGACACAAGTGCAAAAGTACTCTTTATCATTTCGTCGATGATAAACACATTAGATTGTATGCATAATCGTGAAGTAGGTAACAATTAACTACCAAAATGATCAGTTCGGAACGACTGTTTATTATTATTATTACTTATCACAATGTTTTACAAAAAAGGGTTAGGAAAGGACAAATAGTTTCTAACTGTTTGACCAATGAATGTTTGCTTTCAATAATAAGTAACTTCATATAAAATGAGTTAAGTATAACAATAATTATATTCTGCTTCCGGCTTTTGTCTTCTGGAGCAAAATACTATTTCCCATAGGAAATAGTTTTTACGTTGATTTTCTATTTTACTTAATCCAATTGTCAAGAAACTTTCAGTGAAGAATCACCATCTGTAATTTTTTATGTTTCTCGAATCAATTGGTTTTAAAGATGTCATTCAAAATGCTAGAATACGAGAAAGTATGTTAATCCACACTAAGTTAACAAAATAATTTGTGATAATAAATGGTAGTTCAGCTCTTTAGTATAGTACAGTAGAAATGAGAAAACCAATTATTTCAACAGAAGCAATCGAATACACATTCTGATAGTATGAAATGACAGGTCCAAATTGATTATGTCACAAATATTCTCCAAACAAACTAGAATGAACGACAAGATATTATTTATTTTTATATATAAGCCATGGGCGTTTCACCTGAAATGCTTGACTAATATTGATGATTTTAAGAGCTTTCAGAAGTTCTGTATATCATTTCAACTTTTCAAGCATAATACGTACATTACCCAAAAGAGTTTTTATAGCATATCAGTTTGTATTTTATTATTGACATTGCAAAAAAGGTATAGTGGACGATTTCGATAACCGCCTTGATTGAACGTACTGTAAACAACTGATTGCAAACGTGGAGAAAATCAACAGTAACCACATATTGAAAGTTGAAGCAGATGAAGTATGGACATAACCACTTCATTCTTATTCCTCTTTTATTAATAAGGTTTAGTCAGTGTTATAGAATCAGCCTCGAAAAATATTTCAGGATAACCAAAAATAACTATGAACAAACAACATAAAAGAAAACTTAAAATATATTATTCTGTAAAGAGATAAAGGTCTCAGAACAAAGTTATCAAACTTAAGGTAGTCAGAAGTCATGGTAAAGAAATTGCTTTCAACGTTGGGTGTTTATCGATACGTGCTGTTTTGCAAAATAATATTGATCTATCGTTGCCATTATTCATATGATTTATATAATATAACCGATACTTTTACATTTAGCTGAATAGTCATACTGAAGTTTTCATTTCTTAATGGATGAAAAAATACATCAAATGATTGTGTTTATAGGAGTGAAATAGGACATCAACCTAATGAATGTTTATTTGTCCAATGGTTAAGGGTTTAAAACTAAATAATTCCAAACCTATTTAAAGTATACGTTATTACATCAAATATTCCTGAACAGTTGCTTAGATGTACTGGGTTTTAGTTAAAGCTTCAATAGTCTCAATACACTTAGATACTGAGGTACAAAGTTTAAAATTAAGTATCTTGTTTGATGAATTTTCTGCAAGTTATATACGGGAAGAAGGTCGTAACCCTATAAGACCCAAAAGTATAAATGCTCTATTGTAACTCATAAGCCAAGTATCTTTTCATTGGTTAAATCACAATTAAACTGTTGCTGGTTTTTCAGTTAAATAGAAATAAAAATTTTCATAAATTAACTGCGTGATTTCGCTGAGTAGAATTACTCAGAATCAACTTACAAAGTAAACACTAAAACGTACGAATTTAAAGGCTTTTGCTTAGAAATTCAATTAGAGGTAGTGTAATTGAAACTCAATATTCAATGGAAACAAAAATTTTTTTCATTTGAACCGTTTTTAATCCAAATTTATACAAGTGACAACAGGCAATTTAACCAATCGATAATAAATCTCCATATGTAAATGATAAATTTAATATTAATCTAGTTCTTTTGTTTACACAGTATTGTATTCCTCTTTTTTTATTTTCAGTAAAGAAAATATTCCGACCTTTTTAGTGTTTGCTTTTGATAAACGTTAATTTACCTATGATGTTTTTGAAAAGTATTAGTCTTAGTTGAATACTGTTCAACGTATTTGATCTTTCAGAGGAGTATATCATGTCGAATCGGTTTGTCAACAGGAAAAGTTAGTTAGGCACATAACAAGTCCTCAGATCCTCAAATAATCTTACTGATATGGTCTTATTCCCTGTTAATACCCGAGGTTAACCGATGACATATATAGGAAATCCTCCCTAGTTCACGGAATCATACACTTGAACCTGTTTTAATACTATTTTTACTGAAACTTACTATTAATTATTTATTGAGTGATAGCAGGTACAATAAAAAAATATTATTTTTAATTAGATATAGAGACGATAAATCGTCATTACTTTATAGCTTGAAATACTGACTTACATTTAAGTTATTTTTCAAACAGTAACGTTTCTTGGAAAGTATCGCCAAACTAAAAATCTAATGAAATAGCTTTATACCATACATTTATGGTCTCCGTGTTGCTTGTACTATATTACATAGTGTCTTAATAAAATGACGTTCATAAAGTTTATAATGTTGAAAAATCGCCAATAATCTTTAGTCTCCAAATGGTGTTGGATATTATTTACATGGCTATGAATATCTTTGAAAGCTAGCTGTTTACTTTATTTTCACAGGCCTCTGATTATATTTACTTCTTCACTTGCTTGTACTTACTCCTTCACCTAAGCTAGTGCAAGTCAAATAATATCCAAATCACAATTAGGACATTGTTTGTAGTAAAAATAATTAAGTTTTATGCGATCTAGTGATAGAATTGGTTAATAAGGTTTGTGACTGATTTAGCGATTTACAATTATTTTTATGCAATTTTATCGTTAGGAAACCTGGTGGATACAGCTAATTATAGACAGTTAAACAACCTCAGTAACGTCACTATATGATTTAATTACTAGACTGTACTATATAATAATTGTGGTTATTTACTGATTGTTACTTCTAGTAATTTAAGGAAATCGCTATTATTAATGGCTTTATTCTATATTATATTTTTGGTACAAAATAGAAGTGTCAACTCAAACAACTGAACAACTAAAGGCTCTGGATTTCTAGAAAAACGTCTATTTAAAGACTAAAGCATTATTTTTGCCAGATAATATAATATTTCTTAGTACTGATACCGTGAATGGAAAATGATTTGAGATTGAAAGACTGTTACGACTTATGAGATGTTTAGAAATTCTGACCTATGGATGTTGGCTTATGATAAGTTAAACTCAATTGAGATTATATTCATTGAAAATACGGTCTTTTTATTGAACCAAGTAAAAACAGCAAACAATATTTATCAAATATCAGTTCCTTTTATTCATCGAACTGTAATTCGTCTATGGATGTACATATACATTTGTACATAAACTGTAGATTGTCACCATTTAATTTGTGAGTCTACAAGCAATTAAAATTTAAATGTGAATTAAGATTAATATCAATTTAGCAGTATTATATCGGTCAACAAATAGTAAACATTATAATCACATTATTGTGAGATTGTATCATTTTTGTAATTTTATATATTTGATGTAGCATCTTCATATTCACCTGAATTATTTAAATTTTAATCAACCAGAATCCAGGCATTTCTAATGCCTACCTTCAAGCAAACAGTAATAAACTGGTTTAGACTTATTCAATTATTGTAAGGAATTATTTTATTTCTACACTTAATAACTGTTAATCGACGTGTATAGATATACACTGGTTAAATATCATCTGAAAACATCTAAGAAACTACTGAAAATCGGTATTTGAAAAATCTAAAGAATGTGTTGTTTATCCTTGCTTTAAAACAATCTTCTTTTTACGTTCTATCATTATATACTATTATTATTTCTATCACGGTCATGAATATCGTGGATTATTTATTATAAATGCTTTGATATTATCATACCATTACTAGCTGCCCATCTTATGCAGTATTTGTATGTGTATCCATCCATATATATATAAAGGTACACAATGTAAGTAAAAGTGAGTGTGAACGAATGCTTTCATACCATCATCCTTTCCTTTAGTAAACAAGTTTTCATTTTGTCTACACCCACCTGTTTTATAGAAGAAAAATTTCGCTTTATAATAACCTGTAAAGGTTTCTTACATTGTTTTGATATATATATACCATCTCAAGAGAATTCAGTGAAAAGATTAGTATCATATTCACCTTAAAAGTATGCGAGTACATTCATTTGTAATAAGTAGCAAAATAATGTTTGTTTAAGAATGTTTACAACATTCTTAAGATTTTTCTATTCACGTTAACTGTGTATGATAGTGTGATGTTTGAATTGAAGGGGAGTGGTTAGAAAAGGCAAACAATTTCCTTGATTATGTTAATCCAAATGAATCGCCGTACAATAATGAACAATTGATACTCCACTTAGTAACTGAACAGCTATTACAAAGGAAAATATTGAATTAATGTAAATTCTCTAGATTTCACTGCATTTTTAATTCAAATTATCCATAATTTAGAACTTTCAAATAAAATCTGGTATTTAGTTCGAAAAAATAGTTGCAAATTATAAAACACATGAGTTAAATGCATCCATACAATCTGGTAACCTAAGATTTTATAACTGCTTATTACGTTTAAACTAACATATTTTTTTAGACACACTACCAATCTGTCTATATACTTATTTATTTACCTTCATATTATATATGATTTGTTCCATTATCGAGGTACTAATGGAAGACCAGGATTTTGTTAATGATGTTATTGAGATAAAAACGCTATAATTGGTTTCTCAATTCGGCCTAAGAGTATCAATCATATCATAGACTTCACTTTCTGTATATACCCAGAATAAGTGAAAGTAGTGATTCACTAAGTGTTGTCAATCTGAATCTTCCCAAGCTGCTTAAATATAAATCCTATTTTTTGAGTAAATTGGTTGACTTTTGTTTGTTTAATTTAAAGGTTCATGTCCGAAAGCATAGTTTCAAAATTTGTGTTATAGGCATATAAGTAATTATCTCCTAGCAACTGAAATTGCCTGATTTAAATAAACGGAAGTTTTGGGCGTATATCTGAATACAGACCACTGGTGTCAGACAAATTTAACTGCAACTTAAGTTGTTCTAGACCTTTAGTTGCCTGCATCATTAACCTACTTTCCATTTGGTAATTTTATTGTTTATTAAATCTGACTGTCGGAAATAAGATTGAGCTAATGACATAACAATAAACCTTACAACTCTGATGTTTTACTTGCTAAAATTAGAGAAATATTTGACTTTAAAAACATTCCCGTGTTCCAATTGTGACATATAGCACATGTCATATGTGTGTGCAACATATAATACATGGTTCCGCGTGTTGAAAGTAGTAGATACATTCGACAATCCACGTGATGATAATAAAAAATTAACTGGACTCTGTGTAAATCACTTTTGACTATCTCAAATTTTTGTACATAATCTTTCGAATAATTTTTACATCTTGTTCTATTCTATTAGCATGTGATAACCACTGATTGGCCACTAAGAAACGCTACTTCTAATCGGCAATTTTAATATGCCTTTTCGATAGGCATTTTGACACATTCAGTTTATTAGCAAATATATTTCATTTCTAATGAAATCATGTAGAACTTCAAACATAAATTTTATTTGCTGTGTCCGCATAAACTGTCAACGTGATTACAAAGCTTATACGTTTCATTTTATATTTTATGCCGTCAAGTAGAATTCGGTTGTTATATTGTGTCTATTAATTGAATAGAAAATGGGATTTTAGAATATTGTCACAGAAAAGTATAAGACATTATCTCACTCAAATTTCAAATTATTTCACTGAATGTTCTGAACTGCATTGGTTGTTTACACTAAGTGTTCGACTCTGAAGCCAGCTTAACATTAGACGCTTCGTACTGACGAATAGCTAACTTTAATCTGGATCTAGCATATCTGCAAAAATAGGTATATCGCTTCTTCCTAACAAAGGTTGTTATCAGTCGAAAAAAATGTATCGCATGCTTCACCGAAAACCTAATCGGCATGCCAATGATTACGTCATATCCCACTATATTAATCGACCTACATGTGTGCGCGGTAACAGATATATGAGGAGTGATTTTAATTTAAAAATTGGGGTGACTGAATATGTTTTTGATTGAGACTGATTGACCGAAACCAGTTCTTTCGGTCTCGTGCGCGAACGCTTAACCTCTAGATCATTGAGCCGGGATACAATGGTATTAATCTCTAACCTCAACCAATTCACGAAGTTGTGCGACTATCTCCTATTGTACTGAGGTAGGTACCTGTCTCTACCCGACACGAATTTGCTCCACTGGTCATGGCTGTTCAGTGCTTCCAGGTTTTCAATGATGGTCTAACACCAATCGGTTCATGATCTCATATTAATTTCCTCGTTTCTTTTTACTTTACTTACAATTATAAACATGATCAGACTGTTCGAAATGTACTGCGCTAATACGTCACATAGTTCTGATAATCTTCATCTTATTACATCGTCCAAATATACCAGAGCTTATTACCAAAACTGATTTTTTTCTCGTTGAATCTCTTTAGAGAAATATTTAATTTAAATGTATGTAGTTGATGAATATAAGGTCAGACAAAAAGGCGCATAAATTCGCATTGAGAATGATCTTTTTTAAACAATGATTCTTTTTAGCCTAATTTAGTCGAGAAATTATTGTGATAATGTGAATAAACTTATTTCTCAGTTCAGGAAGGTTTTATGTGCGCACTTAAGTTTAACTGTTGATACAATTAAGTGGTATTGTTAGAATTTTCTTTAAAACTTGCCAACTATTTAGTTATCCATAGTTACATGCAGAACAAAAATGCATTCCGACCACCTAATTTATGCACCATTTAATGAGATAGTTTACATTGATTTAAAAAGTTATCTGAATAGTATAAAACAACCATACTTTTGGGCGTTTTATCTATTTTAAATCTATACAATTCACTTTAAAGTTGTTTTTGCATACTCAAACATGAGTCAGGACAAAATAATAATTGGTTGAGTTTAGTTGTATTTTGATTGATGTGAACATTTCCGCTTGTTACTTCTTCTCTCTCTATAGTTTCTAAATTTTATACTGAAATGTTATTTACTGATATGACAAAACATATATGTTGTATACTTTTAAAAAACAGTCATTGAATTTAACTCATATAGTGGAGGCATACTGGAAATAAAGGTTCTAGTATTATTATTATTATTATTATTATTATTAATGGCTTTATTCAATATTATATTTTTGCTACGAGATAGAATTCTCAGGAAGTGTACATGACTTGAAATACACGTAATTCATACTTTCTTACTACATCAGAATTTATCGACCACAAAAATATTCTGACTTGATTATGTTGCCCAGACCAGAAAAGACAGAAGTAAATAAAGTTTGTTTATTTTTTATATGTTGTAAAGGCTTTTTCATAAATACTTTCTGTCTAAATACTTTGAATGCTTCCCAAGGGTAATTTACATCACATCAAATCTGTTGAAAATTTTCCGTATTATCAAAAATATGCTAAACCATAAGATTATTTCACACAATCATATAAATGGTAGAGTTATAAAATTGAAGTAAAACTTTATTGTTGTTGTCAGGTTAATGGATAATGAAAACCTCAAAAATAAAGGTTTCTTTTAACCTGTGTAATTCTAGTTCTAAAACATTCTCATCTGATTGCCTAAAGTAATATTAAAATGATTCATAAAAAATGTGATAAAACTGAAGCAAATTAAAATCAATGATATTTGACAAAAGAAACTTTAGAAATTTTATAATTTTAAACTATTTATAAAGATTTGTTGATAAGTCTTATTATGTAACAACTTGAAAAGATATTATGTTTAGTTCGTTAGTTACAACTTGTAATACACAATGAAAAAGAATAAGTGAAAGGAATGAGCAATACAGAATGAAAAATGTGTAGGATAAAATAAAAACTCCATAATTTCTCTTATTCATGTGGTTAGATCAGATTTTCTGTTGATGCTTAGTTCTTATCTCATTTCTTAAAATGGGTTTTGCAAAGCCAGTATAAAGAACAAGATTCTTTTAAACCGGACAAATATAATTCCGAAAGTCACCGCTTGCTATGTGCTAATCTTTTTAAAAACTTTAAATGCTGTTTGTCTCAATTACTTAAAAAGTAGTTTCAAACTCATCTCATTTAATTTATATAAGGGTTTCTAAAAACAAACCCTTGACAAAACAATCATTTGTATTTTTCTCTGGCATTCTTATAATAAGAAATAAGCTAAAATCAGTAGTTTCACAGATAACATTTCATCAACGTAATAACTTCTTTCTAAACTACTTTAGACAACAAAAAAGAGAGAGAAGAAAGTACGTTTGATTTGGTCAAATAATTACAAAAAACTAAAGAAAATTGTTTATTGGTTAGACCAGTTCAATTCATTTACCTGAATAATTATCATTTAATGAGTGGGAATTTTACAAAACTTCTAGTTCCCTTTTCTTTTCTCTTTTTTTGTTGTCTTCATTCAGCATTTTGGAATGTTAGAAAAAAAGTGTTGTCTGAAACGTATTAAAATTATTATCATTCTCTTGTAATTACAGAAATGTCTTCAACTATTCTAAACTTAATTATTCCAAATTATTTGTACAACATTATTTGAATTAGGCAGTAGGTAAGCCTAAGGGTTGCGTGTAGATTTTCCAGGCATTTTTTAAACTTTACTATCATGTTGAGTTTTTTTTTCTTGGTGTTTTGATGATGATTGAAATAATAAGTTAAATTAAAGGCTTATTGACTTGTATCTGTGTGAAAAGTATCACTTAATCTTTTATGGTAACCTTTAGGGTACTGAGTTTGATCACTTAGATTAAGTATTTGAATTATTCAACAGAGAAAAGTTGTTGACATTGCTCATCATGCTGATGATATAATTAGTTGGAGTTTAGGTTTCAAGTTGATTCAACTATGAAATAGTTAAGATATAATGTTAGTTTAAAACGTTTAGTTGTCCTTATATCTTTATCACTATTCAATTCATAATGTTAAATAAACACCCAAAGCGTTTGATTCTCGTAAAACGTACTACTTGAGTACTGATAATCGCGTAAATCTGGCGTTATTGTAATATATATACAGTTCTGTACTTAAATAACCTTAATTATTTCAGTTTCATTGATGAAATTGAATTATTATATTATAAGAATAAACTTACCCATTTGCTCAAATGAGGCTTTATTCCAATGGTAAGGTGGTTGATCTAATTAGAATATACGCTACATTTTGCCTGAATAAGTCGCAAAACATCATTCTATGAAAACGTGTAAGCACACTTTTTATCTATATCAAATGACCTATGAAGTCTCATTAATACAATTCAAAGTAAAAAGGGTTAGTATTTCGCAATAGAATAAACTGATTTCTGAAGAATCAACATGTGTATGTTTGGTAACGAAGTTGAAACTAAAGACAACTTATTAAATGTTTATCACCAATTCTTATATTGTTGACAACTAGTATAATCAACTTTAACAATGAAATCGTATACAAAATATATTGTACAATTACTTACTCCGATATTAGTAAGCTTTAGTTTACACAATAAGAAATGCAACAATGAAATTACTAGTGATAAAGGTTTATTTAGTTTACTTAAAAGGGTCACTTATGGTGACAAAATCAAAATATCTTGTCTGCTTTTATGTATATTTGTAATGTTGTTAAGGTTAATAGAATGACGAAATAAGTCCTCAATAGGTTATTACTGTTGAGAATTTTTCTATCTAAAACATTGATAGTCATTTTTTGATTGTGTGCTACTATAAAAAATAGCCTTAGAATTGGGCAAAACTTTGTATAGCTGCATCTTGCTATTATTATACCTTTTAAATTAGCACACTTATCGAATTTTAGTCACTTGCTTCTTAATAGACCTAAGTTTTAATTGATTTGTTCAGCAAAATTTTACAAATTTCAAACATATGTAAATTTTCTTTTTCCTTAAAATAAATGACTGAGACCATCTGTTGCTCTAGACAGCCGCGTTTAATTCAAAGGTGTTGTTGAAAAGACACAATCTTTATTTTGTCCATTTCATTAAATCCCAATGATGCATTCTGACTCAAAATATAATTGGAAAAAACTCTAGAAATTTCGCTCTTTTTGTATATCAAAATGTTTCATATCATGAAATAACTAAACAGCATAGTTGATAACTGTAGCCATACGACTTTTTATCTATTTCTATCGAAAATTTCGAGTCTTTTAGTTGTTAAAGTTTGTTTTTCTCAAGCTGAAATTCCGATTACTAAACACACTGGGCTTGTTGAATAAAGTGACATTTTTAGAGAAAAGATATTTGGTACACTTTTGTTTACTGATCTTGAGGAAGTCAAACGTCACTTATGTGTCAAATTCCTTCGATAAAATGTTAACATAAATAGATTTCGGAAATAATCGAAAAATTTGTGTTGTCTTGACAGAAACAAAACTTGTTATAGAAACTTCGTATTTCTATGTACCAATTGTCTCACTGTTTGAAAACTTGACATCAGCTTATTTTTTTTATTAAGAATCCGTCCCAAAAATGAAAACTATGATTCTCATAAATGACAGAGATTTTGCTCCCTATTATAAAGGTATATATTAATTTGGGATCTATTTTCATTAAATAAACGAACACTATCATTTTCTCTTAAATAAAACCAAATCAGTTGCATTTTATCAAAGCGCCCAATAAAAATAGAAGTTTCCACATAAATATTATAATTTAGACATAACAAACCAATAAGTAATAGGTAGAAAACATACTGTTTAAAGTTAGTAATGTAAACCATCAAATATTGATTCGTCAATTTAAATACTGAGCGCTAACCATGGGATCTAAAGATACTAGGTTTGAGTTCCGGGGGTCTTGGATGCGCACTACTTGAGAGTCCCATACTTGAACTAAGTATCTGCCCATTACTTGCTAGTCTTCAATAGCTGTCTAACTAGGGTTAATTCGCAGTGCAATGATAATCAGCAATCTCCACAAACCATTTAAACTAAGAAATGCTTTTTTAGGAAGTTACTGACACCAAATTAATATGTTTAGAGATTAGTTTTTTTCTTTTCAGATTATTATTGGTTCGTCTTCTCAATACGGTTTTATTTTAGTGAAACAATTTTTATAAACTGTGTTACAGAAAGGATAAGTTGCCTATCTGTGAGAATGTTCAACCCTCAAGATTTCGGGTAGCAAGGGTGAATTCACATGATGTATTTTGCCTTAAACACGACCACCTTGTTATTGTTAATTTAAATATATAACTGTAGAACTTGAAGAGTATTTATTGAAAAAGGTGCAATAAACAATTTCGGTTTAGAAAGAATTATGTAGGAACTATCATTCCCATAATTATTCTCACTTCAATGTCCTTCATATAGGTCAAGGTCTTACTCTAATGTTTGTAGAGTAAAATAATTTATCAATGTTTACGAAAATTGTTATATCCCGATAAGAATAATGAATGGTAATTTTTGGGATCTATTGATGGACCAATACTATGAGTATGTTTTTATTGTATAATTGTTATGTAACTAAACTGTTCATATGTCCCTCTTATTCTGAGTTTTATTTTGACCTATGAACTATTATTATACGATTTACCGTTCTTGAGTTAAGGCCTGTCTATTAATTACTATCTCCCTCATTCATAGCCACATTTGGCTAATTCTTGTAGAAATGTTGTTTCATATTTTATGGTACGATGTGGTCTGTCTTGTTGATTTATAAACCTAGTATACTTGAAATAAATGATTCATATTGCAGAGGCTGAGATTGGTGTTCTGGACTTAACAGGCTGAGCTAGGCGGAAAGCAGGACTAATAAGGACTCGAGACTGCTCGTACGGGTTTTATGTGTCACTGATCCGATCTATAATTCACTGCTTTCTAATTGGCGGTGTCGTTACATTATAAAATAAACAGGGCACATTGGTTCACAAGTTACAACAAAAATGTTCTTTACTGCAGACATATTGTTTAGAAAAAAAGTGAAATCAGTTCAGTGTTCAAAACGTTTTTGCAACTTATCAACAGAATCATATATCGATTAGTTATATTTTTCTTATAAACGAATCGGTTTGTTTATATATTGACTAGTTTATCTACTTGATTTATACATTATTTATGGCCAACTAATAGAAAATTCAAACAATCAAAATTTTTAATACTGTTGACTTGTTAATTAGATTTTATTTATCGTCAACCTTTCATAAAAGATATCAGTAGTAGATAATAAAGTGATCTTTTCTTGTGAATTTCAACCGGGTCAGTTGTGAGATAGTAACTCACTGATGACAATGGTGGATGTGTCGCTCAATTTCGTGGATTATTTGAAGTTAGACATTAACACCGTTGGATGCCGGCTCAGTGGTCTAGTTGGTTAAGCGCCTAGCGCGAGACTGATAGGTCATGGGTTCGAGTCCCTGGAGGCGGGGTCGTGGATGCGCACTGTCGAGGAGTCCCACAATAGGACGAAACGGTCGTCCAGTGCTTCCAGGTTTTCCATGGTGGTCTAGCTTCAAATGACTCATCATCTCAACTGTTGATATTTTCTTGTATTGTTTATGTGAGACCACTGAATAAAGCTATTTTAAGTTATGCTCGCTGGTTATTTAATTTGTAAGCAGTAAAAAAGTTGGTCAAATAATTGCACTAGCTTGGTGCTTTTAAAATCTTGTTCAAAATGTGTTCAGCAGGCAGTTTTCTTAAAATTACTACCACCTTGAAATGTAGTTATTACCGTATGAATGAAAAATTATTGTCATTTGTAAATAAGTTTTACATTCACATTTATATTGAAATGATCAAATGCATACAATTTCTGATAGTCTCTTTTTGTATGAATTTATAATACTAACGATACTGGCATGTTGATAATAATAACGTGGTTCTGTTCCTGTTACGCCCTATTTAGTAGTAAGTTAATAATAAATCATTTGATGAAACGATATATTATTGTCAAGCATGCCGGTAATGAATGCACTAGAAATAAACTAACTGAAAGAAATACAATTATGAACATATTAGAAAGACGTCTATTGAAGAATCCAATAGAACTAATCAATGTAACAAGTTATCAGTGTTTATTCTGAAGTAAATATGCTTCATTATTAAAGTCTTGATGAAATAAAATACCTTTTAAGGAACTACCGATTGTATTTCAAGTAATCTTTTCTTAATAAGTGATCTAATGATAAAATTTAAAATATGGATAATCAACAATTCGTTATGTGATACCATTGTGAAATTCCGAAATCCAATTGGTTAAATAAGGGATATTTAAGCTTTTAACATGTACTATTCATTTTCTTTGTGAAGTATAAACAGTTTTATTTGAAGTTAGTTTTTTGCAATAATCTAACTGAGCTGAAATATCACCAAACTTTGAAAATAATATGTAAAGTCCAATGTTTGTTTTAATTAAACGTAAATGTTACATCGAAACATATAAACAATCAACCATAAAGGACACTAATGTTTGTGTATAAGCGAACTAATTAATAAGATTATAGATATCAGTATGAAATCTGGTATGTTTAGAAAAGTTCTAATAAATAATTTGGTATAAAATTGTTAAAGACAGTAACTATCCATAAGTGGTTTACATATTACTTTACCTCATTAATATAACTATTAGATGGAATCATCTCATTAAGTGAACTTTAAATCTTTCTCATGTGTATCTATTTTTATTAATAAATAAAATGTAACACAAACAATTACGTATGTTTATTGTACACTAAATAAAGTGAAGTAATTTCTTACTGGAATATTCGTTGCTTATGCTTTCAGAAGTTTATCAAGTAAACTAACTATATTTGAAGACGATGGAGAATAGTTGTAGCTCAGGTAGATGATTTTTGTCCTTCCAGTTAAATTGTTCAATCATGTAGTTTTCATTGTCCTTTCTGAAAAACATCGTGAACTTCAGTTGGAACAAATTTTACGAAATAACAACAAGTTAGCTTTATTTGTAGTCAAAGTATTTCTTAATAAGTCGTGTAGAATAATGCATATTCTGTATGGTTTTGTGGAGATTATTATAAAAATTGCTTTTATACTGTTCAACTGGTAAATTTTATTCTTCATTAGAATACAACAGTTTGTTTACTTTAGTTTTTATTCTGTATTTTGATTGCTAAACTTTAAGTAAACGATGAGATATCTTCAATTAATCTAAAGTTAGCACAATCATCTTCCTTCCTACGTGTAATCATCTTTCCATAATAATAATAATAATAATAATAATAATAATAGAATGTAGACATGTGCAAAGGAAATTCCATTTGGTTAGGTTATTATTTTGCTTGATCTAAGCTACAATTCAAATGAACAATAAGAAATAGAGTAAACATAACGAAAAACACGTTCTTTAAAAGCTTTCCATGTTAATGAATTTCTACATAAATGGTTGGTCTGTTTAATACTAGAATAAAAATTATTAAAATTCTTTACGCTTTTCCAACTAAATACTTGTGATTCCCGCTTGAATAAATGGAGAAAAAATTCCAATACTGGAGATCATGAGTCAAATGAAGCTAGATCACTATGGAAAACCTGGAAGCACTAGTAGACCTCGTGTCGTCCTATTGCGGGACTTCACTACTGAAATTACTATAATATCGACTAAACCCCTTTTGAAAAAATAAATGATTAGATGTTATTAATATAGAATATATGAACAATCATACTTTAAAACAAGATACACTACTCAAAATAACCTATTTCTAACCTTTATTTACTACGATATTTATCAACGAAAACTTCCTTTTTCATACATAAGATTATATCAAGCTGAAACTAGTTATCTAGTTTTATCATACATTTCAGAATTGATACAAACAAAATATAGTTACTAAGCTACATAAGAATATTTCCTGCAAAGGAAATGATTAATTTTGAGATAGTGTCAGTTATATTAAAAGAAGGGTTCGTATGATGAACAATGATCAGTTTGCATCATTTACATAGTTCATGAAAATTCATGAATACGTTGTTCATAAACTTAGACTATCAACCTAGAGAATTATTTGATAAGTAATTCAGACTGTTATTTCATTTTATGATTGTGAACTTACTTGGTCCATTTTAAACATTTTCTTGTTACTAAGAGTACAGTATATCCGACTAGTAATTTGTCACCCTTTGTTACTAAGCTTTACTGATACTGAGTCAAATTCAATGATTTTGATTTCATTGTCAGTAGTCACTTATATTTTCTAGTTTGCACGTGGTCGGATAGTGAATGTAAATATCCCTTACTCTATCTGAACTTTTTTGACAAAACGGTCAATGACTTCCTTTTTGTATAATTTGTTGGAAGCAAAATGTACTCCAAATATAGATTACATCTCCAGCTATGTTCATTTCAAGAGTTTATTAATGGCTACTAGGATAATGTTGTTATTTTTCGTTTATGTGGGAAATGAAAATTCCCGGTTAATTTATAAGTATATATCCAGTATCTCAAGTAGGCCAAAACTGATGATTAAGCACCCATATGCTATGTTTACAACAAGCAGATTTCGTTTACAAGGTAAATCGCACAGAGTTATTTTATTCTCAGAGAACTTATGAGTTAAAACACTGTTGTCTAACATGGATTAATGTATTTCTTCATCGAATAGTAAATGTGTGATTATGTGAAAAGAGTATGTTCACACGATATCCACTCTACTAATAGGCTAATCGGATCTCTAAAAGATTACCGTAACTAAAAGCTATCTCGATGAGATTACCATAGAATGGCTTGTGGTCTGTTGTTCTAGATTTCTAATGATAACTGTTCATGTATGAACTCAAACTTAATCATCCCGTTTTAGCCTCATTTATCAAGGACGTATCAGTGGCTCTCAGATGATAAAAATGACCTCACGTACTGTATTGATGTAGGCTGATCTAGAGGACTTTTGAAGGACATGAAATGTGCATTCATCCTTGGACTATACCTCATTTGCTATTCAGATCCATTCTAGGATTTGTATTGTCATCTATCTTTAAAATATATACCTTTGTATATAGCAAAACAAGCCTAGGTCGGTCTTTGTGAGGTTGTTTTTATCTACTCGTTACTCAATCCAAATGTCTTAAAATTAATAATTAATACAAGATTATATAGGATTAGATATCTATCGTATTCAATTATAGATTTCTTTCACATCATGGTCTCTGCAAAACGCCTTACGGTTCTACATGTCGTTGTTCATTAAAATGGTAAAACAAGTTTGATGTGATACTGTCTTTTTCACTAGTGTTTCACTAATACTTCTTTATAATATTCCAGTGTTCTATTTAATTGACTCATCCTTGCATATATATCCTTGATTTTTTTATGCCGTTCCATTTTTAATTCAAACAGAACAAAACCAGTTTGACTAGCTACTTCGTACATATAAATTGTATTCACTAGTGTTTAGTATTATTAAACCCATAAAATACAATGTTTTATATAATAGAAGGAATACAGTATAAAAATCTTAATCACTTTCTTAACAGACATATTAACGGTGATTATCACTTGTCGAAACTGCAAAGTTTACAATATCCTTTGAATTTTAAACGAATTTTACATAGTTCCGTGTTACATATTAGTTTTTGTTTTTAAATTTATAGGCTACTGAATTAAGGGGGGGGGAGATAGTATTGTATCTGAAATAAGTGAATAAAATGTTTCTTAACTTTAGCTGAATTGGTCATCTCCGTATTATTGATAATGTTGAAAACCTGAAAGCTGGTCAATTTTCTTACTTTAATGTTTTCTTTGCATATGAAATAAGGTAATATTAGATATGACAACTAAAAATAGACATGAAATCATTTATCTTCTCTATTTAGTTCGTGTATACGAAATTAACATTTTATAAATATCTTTTACTGACTAATTTTTCTTTTCTTTAGGTGGACAAAAAAAAGATAAACGCAAATGTTGTGTGGCATTTTTAAAACATTAAATCACTTTTACCATTGTTCATTAGTTATCAGATCAAAATGTCTCTTATCAAAACACTAGAATTAGACCTAGTTAGGTATCTTGAACATTTGTTTTTAAATAATGGCAGTTGTTTTGTTGCGTTTTGTTAACAACTAACTATTATCTTTCAAGATTCGGTATAATACGATTAGTTGGACTTGTATTTATAGTATGTTTGAGAATAAGAGTTAAATTTCCAATGTAGAATAAAATTTATCTTGTAGCCAATATAACCTCAGGCTTATATTATACAGTTTTATTACTTAACTTTAAAAACTCAGTTGTCGGTTCATGAAAACTTTTGTTCATAGTTTAAATATAATATAAACACGACCAACAGGAGTTAGTTGAAGCTGTCAGAATTTAGTTTAAAATTAATAATGGAAAAACTATTGTTGAAAACATGTGCTTCATCACAACCTCATATGTAGATCAAGGCAACAAAAGATTCTTTTTGAATAATGCCAATACATCAGAAAAGAGAAAGAATCAAATAATTTCGAAAATTATGAAGTATTTTTAATAAAATAAATGTATACTCACTTGACTTGCTTACAATCAGCTGTGCTATTCATTACCCTATATCTAAATTGAATCATACACTAGTAAATACTGAAACCTTAGAATTGACTAACAATAGTTCTTTACAGTGTTTTACAATTCTGAGAAGAAACTTTTTTGTAGAAAACTATTTACTCATCAAGTGTACATTGTATGTGAAACTATGTGACAAATGCAAGGAAACATTTCCAGTAATTAGTAATTTCCTTTTCTTACTATACTGATCAAAATTCAATGATTACTCATTACAGTATTTGGAATTATATATTACACCGCAACGTTAGACCAAATAAAGTGTATGTAACCAATGAAAATATTTTTCCTAACTGAAATTAAGACTGCCATTTCCTAGAAAATAATTATTAATTACGATTGATGTGATAAAGGCAAATGAATCTGATATTTCTTTTATTATTGTACAATTATTTACTGCACTCTATTTGTATCCATACATTTCCCATATTATCTCCATCTTAGAGACATTTCTAAAAGTGAAATAGATGTTGATTGCGTCAAATAAATAATCTGCAAATTATGTTTCAAAATGTATCGAAATTAAGTTAATATAACTAGGTTAACGTAAAAATATTTTAAGCCTGAATAAACTACTGACATCGTATAGAAAATAGTATTTATTTGTTTGTTTTTTAGAAAAAAAAACACACTATGATCTACTATTTTTGATGTGACAATCAAGACGATGAAAAAAATAGTAGGAAACCTTTACTAGTACTTCCAGGCTTTCATTGATGGTTTAATTTAGATTGACTCCTGAACTCAACTTTGAAAATACTACAATCACCACAAATTGGCACACTGATAATAGGCTAATAATAAGTTATGCTTTAGAAGTACCTGCGTGAACGTGGTTATCCAATTTATACACAATTTATATACAATTACAATCAAAATAGGAATTTAAAGAATCTTGTTATCATTATTATTATTATGAGCAAGTCGAATATCATCAGATAAAAAATATTGGGAATCGATCGTTAGTATAAAGGAAATAAATATATTGACTAGTTGAGAAATAATCCCCCCAATGATTAATTTCTCACAAATGAAATTCATAGCTGAGTCTAAACTTAAAGTTTACGAACATCTAACAAGATATTTCAGGGTCACAAACTTTGTGAAGTTCGGTTTAACAGAAAGTGTTGTCAGTATTCATCCTCAGAGATTTCCTAACTGTAATTAGTGACTTCATTACTGATGTATCTGAAAACGACTTATGAATTTTAAGTGCACAAATTCATCACAGAATCACAAGGTAGTTCATTTTTTCCTTCCGAATGCTAGTCAAATCTGTTAACCAAAGAATACGTTTGGTTCATAAGTTAGGGTAAGACGATATACTGGATTTCTGTTAAAATATATGGTAATAACCAGAGACTTATTAAGACGAAATAATTGTCCATTTCTTCCTAATGTTTGATGGCTCTCTAGAACAAGAAAAACAATAATGTAAAATTATCTATATATTACAATTTTCATTGCGTAATAGTAGATTAATCATTAATTTAATATTTAAAATACAATTTCCATTTTGTTTACTCTCAGGTCAAATATTTCATGAACTTTAGAACAATGAAACTTTGTTTTTCTAATATGATTAGCAACGAATTCAAAATACTGAAACGATTTATTATTATAAGAATGTTGGACTTTTTAATCCAGAATGTACACTAAATGATATATGTCGTCGGATCGAAAAATACAATGGCTATTTTTAAGAATAACAAATATGGATTACTTTGGTTAATGCATAAAACAGAAAGAAAGATTGGATTATTTGAATCATTTTTTGCAATCTGATTCTCGGTTGAAATGAAAATTTTGCAAATAATAGTTGTGGTTACAGCAAAAATAAATTCCATTGTGAAATAATATAAAATGAATTTAAACTTCACTCCATTGCACATATTAGTGACTATCAGTATTCAGTAGCTAAATGGATGACATGATGGAGTTTGAAGCGAATGGTACTGGGTTCTAGTCTAGGAGTGAACATAAGCTCTGGGATGCAAGTACATCCAATTGAAAAGTTCTGATAAGGATGAAATGCACGTCCTGGATTCACTGCTAGCCCCCATTCATCTTATACAATGTTTTGTTGTAATAACAATACTTGGTTTTATGACGATGATCAATAGGTTATATCTGGAAGCTAATTTTAATCAACAAAGTTATCAGAGATGTTAAAAACAACAGAATTATAAAGTGACTTCGTAGTCTATATTTCGGCTTAGGACACATTCGTACCTGTTATAGATACTATAAGCAGCAATTCCGTTTTAAACAGACTAACTAAATTTACCGAATTGTTTCACTGACATTGAAGTTAGAACTTATTTCATCAATTGAATTTTCTGCATAGTGTGTAGAGACTGTTCATACAGAACTGAGGTAATCTGTAATCGATAAATCTGTTCAAGAGACCATCAGCCAAGATTAAAATATAAAACTGAAGTGATTACTATTTTACTGGTATGTGATTTAATTAAGTTGTTTGTTCCAGAGTTTCAGTTACCAATATCTCGCTTTAAGTCTTTGAATTAATAACATTGATGAAACTTGCCAGCGTAGGTAGTTTATTTATAATCCATCATGTTCACCTGACATTCTTGAGTAGTACACATCAATGATCACACACAAGTGTGTGGTCGTGGTATTTAATTTAACGGCGAGAGTGAGATTTTACGGTCAATGAGTCATCATAGAACCAACACCTGGAGTTTTAGGATTTAATCGTCTGTTGGTTTGTGAGGACATCTAACCGACTCTTCTCGGTTTTCGGCTGACGTTAATTATTCATGAAAATTACCTCAAAATCATACAAATTATCCAAAAACCACCTCGATGTATTGAATTATTTATTTTAGATCAGAATTTTTACTAACTTTTAAAGTAGTTTCTACCAAACAAATAACTTTATCACAATATGTGTGAATAATGTCATCGGGTTATTATTACACAGGAAAACCCAGTTTACAATTGTTTGTATTTTGTATAAACAAGATCAAGGTCATATCATACTGACTTTTCAATATGCTTCGAAAACCATTGATAGCGAAAAAACTGACACATCACAATTACAAACCAACCCACATTATTTATGTCAATTTAAAATACTAAAACCAGAATGTCCAGTTGACTTACAAACTGATTTAAGTGTACATTTCATACTGATCATTTTAAAAATGTACAACCACTGACAAGCATATTTTACATAGTATCCTAAATTCATATTTTGTATCTTAAAAATTGTAATAATTGTGGCACTTATAGATGAAGAATTTGGTAGGAGTTTGTCAAGAAGAATATTCTTGTTTTATGTATTAAGATTTTAAGTTAAGTATGTAATATGTCAGCGAAAACAAAATGTTTAGTTTATTGATGAACCAATGTTATACCGATATTGAAAGAGAATCATTCAGTTAGTAATTGTAATCTGTCAATGAAAATATATTTGCTTAGGCAAATTCAAAAGCACAAATTATCTTGTAAAGGAAATTCTTATATACTAGTTTTATCATGGGGGATAAGAAATGTTTGTTAATATGGATGAATTAACAATCTTTACCGATTCCTGAACTCACGTATTTGACATATTGCTCACACTACACACGTAAATCTTTTGAAGAGTAACTTTAATCTAAAAAAGACTGATATTCACTTCATCAACACCGAAATCCTAAAAACAAATAGGAATAAACAGATTTTTGGATGGCTCAACTTAACTGTTAATTTATTTTCTTTGAAATGTGTCTTTTGATGGTCATTCAAACTTGACATTAGTTATTTGTCGTTCAAACCCTGTCAGTCTCTCATCTGGTGTAGAAAGTCTAAGCTTTAGATAATGTCTGCAAATTGTATTTTATTATGGTGAAAAATTTACGATACGCACATAAATCTTGATTAAATCAGTTTATGATTTAGAACATTGGATCACTTTAATTAATCTTGGGCTCATGAAAAATGATAAACGTGAAATAGTTCATTTTTTTATTGTTTGCCCATTTATCATAAATTCTTTACCGGACTGTTGCACACTTACGTTTGTACCGAGTATTTCATTTTAATAAGTTTGGATAATTCAATTTTTTATTACTTTATCAAAATGACTATGTTTACTTAGATTGGCAACACTTTAAGATGTAGACAAATGTATATCGGACGAATATGACACTCGATACTACGAAGATGCAAGTTTAAATGTCGTAGAACATATAAGTTAGTCATTTTTATGCATAAATATTTCATGACTGAAACTATAGATTTACCGCTGCATTCATTGATGAAGAAATAAGATGCAGATATCTTCAGGCTATTCTATTACCCACGTCTATAATTACTGATAGACTCCGGCCAATTAACGTTAAACACACGACTTTTTCAATTACCTAGACATAATAAATTAAATAAATGGAACGGATTTGAAATGAATTCAGGACTTTGAAAGTAGTTACGTTATGATGATCGCCTCATGAAGCACGTATCAACAATATGTAATTTTATAGTGCGGTTAAGGTAAAGGCAACGTTTTTTTAAAATACTATCATTGTCTTCGGTTTTAAAATAAAAAAAATCACTGTCAAGCGATTCTGACAAGTGTTTGACAAATTATTCTTGCTTAATATATAAACTATTCATTGATGTTGCTAGCTTTATCAATGTTAAGTTGAATAAAACATAAGAAATATATCCGATCTTTAGTATGACTGTGAAGAACTGGAAACCAAAAGTGTAAGAATAACATAAAACAGATGAGATTTAAAAATGAATGAAAAACTCCCATTATATCTGAGGGATATTAACAGATATATTAACATACGGTTATTTATGCAACGTAAGTTATTTGTGTTGGAAAATAAGTTATTCTGATAATCGGATATAGCAATCAGAATGTCTTACTAGTTATCTAAATCAAGATTTTTTAACTTCCTATTGAACTATGGATGAGTGATTTAATCGTGACACGAGACGTACACGGTAAGATACCACTTATTCAGAATAATCCCCCCAGCGTCTTTTTTGTTAATTTCTTTTTCAGCTCACAACTCATTTGTTCTCTGGTACGGTTTCTCACTGCTGATGATCTCTGACGAACTATCCCGCGGTATCTTGTGTAGACAGGTGTTTATAAATATCTGTATTCTTCATATGATGATGATGATAGTCCTCGAAGTTTCAGTTTTGTACATTCACACTCTCTTAATGTTAATATTAAAAATTTTGACTTTAGTGTTGTGTGACGGTTGTTTTCTGCTCCAGACATTTTTCAGTTGTCCTTACCAAGCCAATTCGTGGCCTCACATATGCATCAGATCCTTATTGCTTATCGATACGTGACGGCTCCTACCACTTCCAGAGCGTCACCATCAAATGCGATCTGTTTGGTGCTTATTGTACTGTATTTTAGAATTTGGCTTGCTCCTTGTGAATACTAAAGCTTATTTCTGAAGAGGCCGATGCTACATTGACTATCTTATCATCACTTGTTGCCATGTATGAATAAATTTTTATAGAGACTCCTTTTAGTTACAGTAATTCTGTAATTGAAGAACAAACGACATCAGTTTACAAGTCAAGTAAGAATTTGTCATTAATGAAATATAAAAGTCATATCCCTAATTACACGATAAATAATAAACGTACTAATATCACGAAAAGCAGCTTCCACAGTTTGTCATTGTCTCTTATTCATTTCATCGCAATAGTCATCATTAATTTTAGGTGGAACAGCTGTTTCCTTCTACCTTAAAAACATCTCATATTGAAAAGAATTCATTGATGATCTGAACAATATCACATGTTTACCTTTTTCAGTGAATCAGTTACACAATATAATTTATAAAGATATTTCACATTTACAATCTATTAATTGTACGCAATTTGTTTTGTCCGTCAAAACAAGTTTATTCCTTTTTGTATTTTATTGTTGACCACTACCATTATCAATCATAATAAAATTATTTTGATTTGTTCCTACCAACTTTATTCTGACATCCTTCTTGTTAATTTACATTCCATTTATCTGCCTCCCTCAGCATGTGATACAGTCTATCTACATTTTATCTTATCATGTGATGGCTGTTAATAATATTTCTTTGAGAAAAAAAATTAGTCTATTACCAGGACTTAACATTTTCAAATGTACTAACTTTCTTAAGACTGTATAGTGATAAGAGATATATGTTCTTGTGAAATTTTTCTTTTAAAAAAAGAAACCCTGTGAAACTGTAAGTCAGGCGGATAAAATTTACAGTGTGGTTTTTATGAAACATTTTTGTAAAAGAATTCAACAAAATGAACATCCACCTGTCAGTCATACTTTTGAATCATTCAAACTTCAGCCAAGAATGTTACTGGTCAGTTCCAAAAAAAAAGAAAAAGAAAAAGAAAATTCATGGAAATATATTTCGAAATTGATTTAATGAAATATTAGACAAGTTTAGATTTCTGGAAGGTTGAATAAGGCGATTAAAAAGTGGTTATTCTATTGTTTTTTTAAAACAAATAATAAACGAAATAAGATTTTTATAGATGTATTTTGTGAAGCCTGATGTTAGCTACGAAAAACGTATCCTTCCAAGTACAACTAGGATTGAGATTACAAATCCATTTAGTCAACCAACTATTACAATCTTTGTGTTTTACACTTTCTCTCATGGAGCTAAAGATTTAGTGTACTGAAGTGTACGAAGGTTTTCTTAGTAATGCAATTCATCAATAAAGTGCATCTATATACAAATCATAAGTCATTTAACGGAAAAATAAGCCTAACGTTTTTTAAAAATTCTTAAAGGTGAGTGATTAGAAATTAATAAACTATGTACCAAGTCAACAAATAAGTCGATGGAATCTTTTGCTAATATCAGTATGTCTGTTAATTATAGTGAAGCAATAGTTTGAAAAAATATTCTACGCATAACGTACTTTATTAATATCCAAATGGTGGCTGATTGCGTACCACAGAAAATCCACAATAATTACTAATTTGTACTTTCGTTTTAGCCATATTTTAGTTTCAGTTCCTGGAGTTCCAATAGAGTAATCACGTATTTAAGATATCCCCTAACTATAAACTCAGAAGATTAAAGAAGTTGCGGTCTATAGCTTCTAATTTAAATATATATATCATATGATACTCAAAATGAAGACTTCATAAGGCAAAGAGATAATATATAATTAACGAGACCATCGTTCTCATTATTTCTGTCTTTAGAATAACGCTAGACAGTTCGATAGTTACCAAATTTTTTTATGCACAGTAAGCAGTAGTCATAGAAAGCAGTTGCCCGATTTATGTACATATATCATTTGAAAATGGGTATGCGTATTTATGTATAGCTTTTCTTTCATTAATTTGAATCATTTTATCTTACTAAGTTGTTTTTAGTTTACGTTTTCACTATAGAATAGATATAATCATCAAAGTAACTTTACATAGATTTGCACAACATACATTCAACTATTAGGTTACACTTAGATGATGAATGTAAGGTTCTAAAATTCTTGATGAGTTGATTGCCTTTGTAGTAATTTTTTTTATATTTTGGATCATATTTTGAATTGTTTGTGTAAATAATGGCACATGTGATTAAATTGCAAATACTAGCAACAAACAGCCTATTTTATTCATATCATTCAGTTTCGATCTAAACTTATTGACAAAACAACTATCTAAACTAGCCAAAGTCTAATAACAATTGCGAACTCAAAGAAACAACTTTTGAAATCCGTTCGGTCAATTTCAATCGTAACAAATTCAATTTGTGTTCATGAGCAAAACAAATTCATAATCAAAATAAATTAATAAACCTTCTTTGGTTATAGGTACAGAATTCGGTTGAAAAGGTTTACAAGTAGAAGTTATTACGTTTTTCTAGATAGATGCTTATTTAATTTTCGTGTAAGTTGAATTATTAGGCTGTGTTTCCTGTCAGTAAAAAAGAGGTCTCACTGCAATATTTTTAGTTGTAGTATATGACCAATTATTTGACATAGCTTCATAGATTCTCGCTAAAATGTTCGAATCTAAAAATATAGAAAAAATGATGTCTTTAGAAAACCAAACTAACCTTTTAGAAGACTTCTCTTAAAAACCCCACGATAAGGTTATCTTTTAAGTAGTGGATATCAATTTTGAAATCTTTTTTGTCAATAATTATTAGTACGCTTGATTGTTTTTTTGACTTCTTAAACAACACCTTGAAACCAGTTTCATATTTGGAAACATATTGAATATTGTTCATTTAGATTGGTTTTTCTTTTTCTGTTTATCAGTTGAGTTGGAAACATTACTTATATTATATAAACTGTCACAGGATTCAATTAGATGTAAATAATTACTTTTTATTCTTCAGTTTTGGAAAGAAAGTCATGAACTACAGTGGTTTGAGAAGACTGGTATATTCTAAAGATGTTTTTGTTTGAACGACTGAAATCAGGCTATGCTGAGCTACTCTGTTGTTCAAGTTTAGGAATACACAGAAAAAAAAGTTAATGTCTTGTGATGAGTACGATATTACTAGGAGACTGAGTTTATATAAAGGCATTTTAATCACATTTAATCTAGTTCAAGGTAAAAACAAACATTAATTCGGATTCGACTGGGTGAACAGATCACCATATTTTGTCAGGATTTCAAGAATTTAAACATGAACTAGTGAACGAATAGCATTGAGCACGAAATGAAACTTAGAAGACTTGACTAAGATCTCTTATAACTCAACAATACTGTGATGTCTTGAAGTAGGATGAGAAACCAACACTAAACTCACTGGCTATGAACAGTCATTAAGGTGTGCCCAGTTTGTAATGAATGGTCGTGCATACAATTTTACGTACATTTATCCGGTCAAATGTACACATGAAAACATATCATAGACTGACGAGTCGTAGTATTGTGAGTATCATAATAGCGTACTCAACCAATAATCTAGTTCACCGGGATTTTTTTCAAAGAAGCATTGAATTTTCTATTTTCTTATATATTCAAACGTAACTGTGGTGAGATTTCATTTTAAGTTGGGCGTTGAAAACAAACATTATGTGTTTAGGTTTTGTAATTTAATTGAAATCAAAATGTTTTTCATGTCTATCTCTAAAAGAACATTAATCTTTGACTAAAAATCACGTCAATTGTACAGATCAAAGAGATGCTTTATCAATTCAGATATTAAAATAACAAAATCTGTTTACCTACAAATGGAATTAATCTAAATAACTAGATAATAATTGTTTATTTTCATTTGTAAATTGTTAATAATGAACTGTGCAATATTTGTGTACAATAATAAGTTCTGTGCCTTATCTCCAGAAATCAACAAACAAACATACAAACATAATTATCTTAGATTTCTTTTTTCATTTAACTGTACATTGTTTTATTCATCTTCGGTGCTTTCATTTGTAAAGATTTTTGGATTGTAATGTAACATGATAATTAAGAGTATTTTATGATATTAAGCATAAATAAAGTATTGATACCTTGCTCTTGGTTATCATGATGATATATTATAAACTTGAAAGACTATTGGTTCCAAGAGTTTACATTCAGATTAGGCCACACCACTCAAAGTTTATAAATTAACTGTCAGGGATCAGACAATGCACATAACTTGCAAACATTTTCATTTTATCATTGTATTTGTTCAAATCAGATATGAAAAAGTGTATTATATTTATTTAAAGTACAAATTATACTTTCATTGTGATGTTGAGACGGGCTGAATTTCTGTAGATTAACAAATGAAGTTTGAATAGGGTCTTGTTTATCTTTTTAAAAAAAATCAGAATAACTTAATGTTCTGGTTTAGTTTCATTAGAAAAAACAAACCTAAATAGTCTTTTACACAGTTAACTTAATTTAATCATCTGTTTTCCAATTAAGTTAGAAGGTATTTAAAAATAAATTAAGAATTCACATGAAAATGGAATACAGGTCAGTAAGTAAAATGTTATTTAAGTGCATAATTATTATTTTTCACTTGAATTAATTGCACGTACCGCCACTTTTTTTAAAAATACATTTTGGTTATTTTATTGCATGAACAGTATATAACCAAATGGAATTTACAGGTTAAAGAAAAGTGCTAATGTTCGCTAATAAAACTGAATTCATGAACATTTACGATTATTTGATCAATAATGTTGTGATATTAGTCAATTATTCTCAATATTACATTTCAGTTCTACTGGATAACCTGAATCGATCGATCCAGTGGAATGATTATATATGTGGTATGAAAGTCATGCCTATGTTAAGAAGTAGTTATACTTATCTAATACTTCAGAAATACTAGTGAATTAGCACTCTATAGTAGTGCATTGTATTTTATTCTTGTATAAAAAACGGGGGCATCTGTTCTTTTATAAATGACAATTTCTGAAGTAAGAGAATTAGAACTTGTAAGAAAGTTTTAGGTAATGAAAATGGTGTTTTCTGATCGTTTTCACATATATTCACAGGTGACAAACTTCAGATATGCCCGAATACTTCACCATTCTCACCCCAATGATATGTTTGTTAATCTTACCATGTACAATGAAATTACTAAGATTCGCTATTTGTTACTAGTAATGAGATCTAGTAAGAGAAGTATGTCTGAGTACTGCATGTTTTAATTCTCATATCTACAAGGCTTTTTGCAAGGAGATGTACGAATCAACTTCAACTAATCTATTCATCTTATATTCTTCTAACTGCTCAAGTGAATAGTTACGATTTGTGTTGGCTAGTATATCAATTTCACACACTAGAATTGTTCCATCTATGTACAACTAAATACAATCATTACATTTTGATAGAATTTTGTTCTCTGAACTGGATGGTTTGGTCGTGAAGCTTTCATCGTACTTCTGAGTGTTATCATCAGTACACACTTCAGATAGAAGTTTGTGCTGATGGCAATGATAATCATTACATTTTGTTTATGGATTTTACAGGGATTAAGATTTCAATCTTTCATTTTTAACTTCCCAAATATTTTCAAAAGTTAACAGTAGTTGTAGAAGTTTACAAAATAAGATAGCAAAATTATTTACTCAAATGAATAATTAAATTTATTCCGTTTTATTCTTTGAAGTGTTGTATGGAAGAAATCAAGTCAAATTGAATTCTTATTTAATTAACAAAAGAATATATATATATATATATATATATATATATATATATATATATAGTATAACCTCCCTTTATTTTATAATAAAAAACTATGCACTATGTTTATTAAATTCCCAGTCGTTACCACATAGTAATTTGATTCAGTTGTGAATCTTTAATTGACCTGTATCACGAAAACCACTGTGTGAAACTAATTAAGTCGTCTGATTTTATTCACATAGTTGCAATAATCTATTTCAATGCTTAGATAATGTTTAATTCACGACTATTTTCACCTAAATATCCGGAATTTTAAAGCAAAAACTTGATTTGGCTAGGTTTTTTACTAGTTTACTTAGCCAATAAATTCATATTCATGACTCCAGTTACCTCTTATTATAGACGAATACATACGTCACCATACATTTATATGTTTGTGTGCAGCAACTATTGTAGCACACAAAAAAGATGCAAACACACGTTTCCTCAATAAACTCCGATCACATTTTATAGCATTTTTATGACATGATAGCCTGTGTATGTTATCAAGTCTATATTTCTTACGATGCAAAATTCTTTTATGTATCAATAAACGTTTTGAGAATCACAAATCTGGTTTTGAAAGCCATAAAATACACTTATCAGATTTTTCTATTGCTTATTATTATTATCATTATTGTAATTATTGTAATTATTATCATCCTGAAAAAAAAGTGTATATATTTGCGATTGTACAGCTTTGAACAAGAATTCGCCAAAAACAGAACTCTCCTCTGAACCAATCCATCTTATTTAAATCAGATGAACCATCGTGATCTAAGGTGATGAAATGCTAGTTCAATCTGTGCATCTGAGAAACTAAATAGCCTGGAAGTTTTATAAGTACCAAATTTTACTATTATGACTAGATGCACTTTTAGAAGACCTCTTGTACTATTATTTCATCTGTATAGGTTTTGGATTTTGACCCGAATCATTAAATTAAGCACTGACAGTTTCAATAATAAACACACAAGCACAAAATGAAAATATAGAACTTGGTGGAGGATTCACTGTTTGTAAAGTCTGACTGGTGTCGTGCAATACGTTGCTATGGTTTGTGCAATATAAGTTCAAGATATTTAAATTCACTAGATTTATAATATCAAGCATCCAACAAATGGATATCATTGATCCTGATCTACAAAGTAAGTAAACATCTTTAACGAAAGTGGAATGTGATGAATACCAGGCATAATCTTATACTCCAGATAAAAGTTTCTTGTTGTGGTTTATCAAGATAATATATTTGTGAAACATGTTTTTGATGCTCTCGAAATGTACATCATTCATACTATAATTTTTTTGTGTCGTAAACGATTAGTCTACCACAGTAAATATTCTGCTTCCTTTAGCTGGATAAACGACAAATATGCAAGAATACTGTTAACTAGTCACAACGCACAATTTAATTCACAAATTTCTTCTGTTGTATTCTTGCTCTGATTTATTCAGGATGACGGAATAACATCTATTTAAACTGCACATACTTGGTAACATGCAGTACTTCTGATCTTATTTTTCATTTGATACCTGGAACTCATTTCAAGAAGTCATTTGATGAATTTCAACAAGTATTCATTGTCAATGATCTGTATAAAAATTGTTAAGGTTTGAAAAAGCATTATACCATACTTTATCTAATTTAAGCAGTATAGTGTTGGAGTATAGTAGTTTTCATCAATCATAAAATATAAATATGAGTACTAGTGACAAATCACAAGAAAAGAGAAACTAATGAATATGGTACAAATTATTTGTTAAACATTTTCCAAGCAAACAGATTGGCTGGGAAATATACTAAAAACCAGTAATCATTCTTATAATAAAAAAACTAAACCTCGTGAATTTCCATTGATTTTATTCCTCCCACTTGGGAAAATGAAGCTTGTTTAAGTATGCCACCATTTAAATTAACCTAATCAGTTTGCTCTCAGATAAGAAATTCCCACTCCTTAAATATTGAGTGAGTTCTCTTTATTCATTTCAACAGTTCTCGTACTAAATCACATAAAGTTTTCATTACCTTTAGATACTGAATTGGTCATATATAAATGAAGATGAAGAAGGTACTAATAAACTCGCTTAAATTTGGATTATTATTTGATTACAAATTTACGCCAAAAAGTATGTATATGGTAGATCATACACGTTTCTATGAATTTAAATGAATAAACGTGTCTCCTTATTCATCATTCAACAAACCTATCAGTCCTTTGAAATACATTCTGCTCAGTTTGATTTTGATTTTTCAGCTGCTTAAGATGGAACGTTTTATAGACAGACTCAAGTTATTTTCAAAAATTTTTCTTCTATATTTTTTGTTGAAAACCAAAATAAAACTGAAGAATCCTTCAAATTATTGTAAAATTCCATATCAGCTTATTAGAAGTGGAATTTTTACTATTACGCTATTTGATCATACAAGCAGAACAATGGGGTACATTAGTTTTGCCATTATAGGTTAGTGTCTAGATAACTGAAAGAAAATATCACAGATTGAAATCATGAGTCAGTTGAAGCTAGACCACCATTGAAAACCTGGAAGCACTGGACGGCCGTTTCGTCCTAGTATGGGACTCCTCAGCAGTGCGCATCCACGACTCATGATTTCAATCTGTGAAATTTCTAAAATCTCCACAAAACCCATTCTGAAAGAAAATAATCAGAAATTACTTGTTCAGATTCTGAGGCTTTCTGTCAACTTGACAATTAGGAATTATAATTATTGTTCTTTTTTGTTTAATACATAAGTCTGTGAATAAGTGCAAAATTATGTAACCATAAAACTACCTACACAACTTATGTGTATTCGAATTCTTGAATTGAAGCTAAATTTCACATAAATCTCTTTTAAATATATCATTGGTGATTCTAACCGTATTAAGGACTTTGATAAGCTGCTTCAGGATGTGGAATCAATTAAGTGTTTAACCACGTTACGTCATTCATATAAAATAGAAATAAGTTGGACATATGACAAGCACTGTAATAAATCCTATACAGTATTTGTAACCGTGAATACCATCGGTTGTATTACCTCTATGAAACTTTGCTACTATTACTTAATTATTATTATTTAAGGAACTAAATTTTTTGTCATTAATTCTGTAAACAGAAGACGTTTTGACTACTTTGTGTTTTCTATAAGCCAAAACTTATGTTGTTCTAAACCAGTACAGCTTTAATTACAACATGTTCACTCTGAGACTCGGACCCAGTACTATTGGCTTCAAACACCATCTCATTATCCACTTAGCTACTGAGTTCTGATAGCCACTCGCTTGTACAGTGGGGTGAAGTTTAAATTCACTTGGTATTGTTTACTTGAATCTTCCCATTGATGTTTAGGGCTGCAATTAATTAGTCTCTTATTGGTGTATGTGTATACTGACCAATCGGAGTCCTAAACATTAATGCGAAGATTCAAGGAAACATTATCAGATGAATTTAAGTTAACACTTCTTTTAGCTTACTTAAATGAGACAATGGTAAAACCTGAAATTGTTAATGAAACTTATTTCTAAGATTCTTTCCAGAAACCGTACGTAGTTTTCCAATACACCTTTTGCAATTGTAGCTAAGCCATTTTATTAATATTACGACTGTTACAATTTATTTTCAAATAGCAAACCAATCGTTTGCTTGTAAATGTATGGATTGGTTTATATGTTACTTAATTATATTGACTTGTCCATATTCTCATTGCACTTCAGAGAGTTTTCGCACGGTTTGTTATGAAAATCGCTTATCAAATACATTTCATTTCACTTCAAAATTTAAATTTGAATTAATTCGAATCATTTAAATCGTTTTGGCTTTTAAAACAAAATTCCGTAATAAATTTAACTGATAAAATTGGTTACTTGTTTGAGAGATTGTGATATTGATAACATTATGATTTGGCAAGTTATAGCAAATTAAGTTTGTACAGATGTTTACGCTGAATAAATGTCTAAAACGTTAACGGTATCTTTGGAAGGACATTTACATCGAGTATAGTAGAAAGTACTTAATAAAAATATATGTTGTTTCTTACAGATTAGCTTTTGATTCCAAGAATAAAGTCTGTAGGTATGCAACGTCGAAAAAATACCCATCCTAGACTTTTTAGTTTCTGTCGAACTATATTAACTAAACCCCTTGAATTTAAAAAAAGTTGGTGGGTGTTAAGTAAAAACTTGTTCATTAATTATGAACTTTATTATGAATATTTCCCCAAAGTGATGGTTATTGTCCTTTTTTTATAACAGATGCTCATAATGTAATGGTTTAATAATTTGACAGAATAAATCAACTTCTTGGCTAGTAATCACCAAAACTCACAAATAATTTAAGTTGCTACAGAATATTTGGATATCTGTTTCCTTTTTTTAAACGTCAGTAGTACAAATTTACCAATTCCCTTCCATGATTGAGGTAAAAGAAAGAACAGAGGAAAGAATCCATTGCTAAAGTAAAACTATCTTTTTAAAATTAGCTTGTGACTTAGCTGTCACATGTATAACAGAGTGGAACAATAAAATCTGAAAATTATCATAGTACATATAAATGATATAACATAAAATATGTTGTATGAAATAGCTACTTAGATAATCTAAGTGAAAACGTTTGAAATTAGCAAAGTATTTCGTTTAACCTCAAGTAAATTAAAACAATGTAGCAACACATTAATTTAAATTATGTCACGAATATTGAAATCAAATAATCCATTCAACTAGTTGACCATATATTTTATGATATAAACTTTAAAGAGCTATTGGTCTGTTATAAGTAGTAAGTTCAGATTTATTGGTTTCCCATGTTTTCCAGAATACCGGCCATTAGGTTTTACAATCACCTACCTTAGATAGCTATCTATGGTATCTAATGAAAATATATTATTGGAAACTAAACACTATCCTAATTTGTTAGCCACGCTCCATAATAGCTTACAAGTTAGGCAATATAATTTACCGAGCTTTTCGTGATTTCTAGTGCATTCTAAAGAGGAGATAGGTAAATGAAGATGGTGTTTACATAATAGGTACAGTTGACTATCACATAGTTATAGACGAAATGATACTTTACAAAAAAGCACTTACTAGTGGCTAGTATCTACGGCTGATAAAAGTATTTACTCACAATAAACGTCCGTTAGGTTGACTTCAGTACCTTTATTATATTCATGCTAATTTATTTAATATAGTTTTTGTCCTTAACAATCCAATAAACACAATAACATTCATTTTCAGTCATGCTTTTGATCCACTTTTTTGTTAAATAGATGAAACAATATCATGTATGAAAGACCAAATAGATTTGAGTTTCATGTGTTTGCAAAGGATAACGACTGGTTAGTGTAAGATTTTCACTCATGAGATCAGTAATAATAAGTGAAAAAAGTACAGTTAAATTAGTTTAAAAGTCAATTCAACAGTGTAAACATCAATCAATACACAGTGTAAGGAGTTGTATATAATTGGAATAATTCCAAAATGATATTCTTAGTTATATAATAACCATTCCGTAAAACAACTGTTTTATGGAATTTATAAACTATTTCTCAAGTTTTTATCCCTTTTAGCACATACCAATCATGTTCGGAAATCTTACTTAGTTTATTGCTTTCATACTTTATCGAAATCTTGATTCACATGAAAAATATTCAGATTGGATATATACCTACAATATCCATTTGCATCTCTATGCAAAATATATTTGTTTTTTAAGGAGTAATAACCTTTCTGTTTTCACCATTTTATGTATTCAATGTAGTTTTTGTATGATAGGATGTATCTGTTGTTTTTTGTCCGGTCAGTTGATATATTTATACGAGGATACAGTTATTTAAGACTACATTTAAGCTACCTGTGAAACCAATAATCTATAACCCCATACTCTAATTTTGAATAAGGCTCACACACTGAATTAGATGTTCTTGCTTTACGAAATATAAATGGTCCAATGATTTAGACTTCTGATTTTGTTCACGAATTTCAAGGATATATTGTTTCTCTAAACGTAAAAAGTGGATGTGATTGATGAGATACTTAGCAAATAACCCTGAATATTAGCAAATATCACCATATTCGTCCAATCTCTAAAGGTCCTTGTGATGATCTAAAAATCGTGTTTCAAAGGCAAATTTGATTATATTAGTTTAATGGACAAATAGAGTTTGTGTATCATTTGGTTTGGATTTAAATACTGTACATTAGCTCTAAATCTGTTTGTCACTTGTTTGTTTAAAAAATTTTGAGGTGTTATAGGATTCAGACTTTGCAGCATCCAGATTCACTTTTCTTAGTATTAAATTCTAAAACGTTCCAGCCTATAAACGCAACAACCATACTGATATTATCTGAAGTCTTTCGAACAACTTAAAAACCCACTCTGTCCTTCAGAAGATTGTTTCATCAATTTACTTATCAAACGAAAGTCAGATGTCACAATCATAAAGAGAATGACAAAATATAACTAGTTGAATCAGAAAATAGGGCACTAATTTTTGGTGCTTAAGTAAATCACCTCAAATTAAACGTGTTGAAATTCTTAATTGCTTGCATTCAGCATTCCTGAATAGCTCATTTTTATTTAGCGACTTACAACGTTTGACGCCCTCAGTATTTTCCTAACGGTAAAACATCTTGTGCATCGATTTAACTCGCTCTGAATATGTAGAAAATCGCTGTGATGTTGATATAATCTAAAGAGCTAATGATTCTGGGCATAAATGTCTAAATAACTTTATGTTTTACGTATAATTCATCTTTTTGATGTGAGAGTTTTGTCGACTTAGTGGCTACTTTTTTGAAGAATATCACATACTCATGAAAAATTCAAACTAATTCGTGAACTATCAGTATAGGGTTGTAGAGATTGTTCAGTCTTGGTTAAGACCATGAATAGATCAATCTTAGATCACCATTGAAAACCTGGAAGCATTATTTTGGCTTTCATGCGCGAGACCGAAGGTTCTGGGTTCGAATATTGAGTGCCGGGTAGTGAATGTGCACTGCTGGACAGTCCCACACTAGGACGAAATGGCTGTCAGGTGCTTACAGCTTTCCAAAAGTGGTCTAGAATTGATCTTAATTCATGAACTTTGAAGTTACACTACCATCTGCATTTAGTTACTTAGAAGTTCAGTTAACGTAATATAGGGTGTGAAAGTGACATTTTAGTGCATAGAATAGTGTCTAAGATTTTCGAAACCATTTTATTTCAAATACTCAATTCCATCAGTAGGACCTAAAGCAATCACTTCAAACTTAATTTATTCAGAATAAAAATCAACACTAAAATTTCCAGCTCTAGAGATTCGGTCTGTTGATAATATTCACTGGACATTAAAAAGAGCGAAATCAATAATGGTTTAGTTAATAATTAATAACTTTCAGCTAACTTCTGTTTATTAAAATTGCTGATTAACAAACTTGACAACAGACAAATTCATTATGTTCCATATAAATTAACCCGTAAAGTTTGTGAAAAAGTTTGAACATGACAACAAAGAGCAAAAGTTAACAAAAATCTCTTTAAAAAATTTCAATGTGAGGAAATAAATTCCAAAGCTTTAATAATTAATCAATTAAACTTAAAAAAAAATCCGCTAGTAATTAATAAAACCTACTTCGAAAACAAACAAAATAAAATAAGAAAGGCTATTTTGATCACTTATTACAACCATTGAATGTAAACAATCAAATAGCACACATTCAATTAGAGGTTACAGTGATAATTATTGTGTTTAAACAGATAAACAACTGAAGACAACTTATATACCTTCGATTGCTATCTTGCACTTTAATAAAAGAAGTGATCTGAAGAATGGTATATATATAACACCATTTGCACTTGACTGGTATTTGTTCACTGTTTAATATTCCAATTACCTGAATAACGTTATTTCCACACAAAAAAAATAATCATTTTTATTACCCATATTAAATTTCGTACTTTTAGCTTATAAAAACAACACACGTAATTATGGTTCTTTTTGCAAATAAATAAATAACCTTGCTAAACAGTATAAAATTACAGATCAGAAGCATGCTGTATGTATTTATGTACTTAGTAGGAAAACGAAAGAAAACTGAACAATTACGTTAACCTCAAAATACTTAGGGGAAAAAAACAATAACTAGCTAGCCAAATGAAACCTTGGGAAAGGTGTATTTTTCATTTTCATGATTAGTTTTCTATTCTATTTCATGAAATATAGACTAAAAATGATATTATAATAGTGTAAGTGATGAATAATGTAGTGGCGAGATAATTATTATGATCTTAGGAATAACATTTACTGAATAGTAATGACTGAAGATTAAAGATGATCTCCTAAGTAAAATGTGTTGGCGATTCATCTTATTTTATACTTAGTGTTAAACTATGAAATCAACAGTCTCTACATTGTAATCGTTCCCTTCTTTGATCGTTAATATTGTTATTTAAAAATATCATGTGAATATATCACTATCAGGTTTTAGCTTGTTTTAACCACGACACTAATTCTGATTCCTGTAAATATTACTTGTGGTAAGACTCTAAAATTAAGATTTCAAGGAAGGACTTAACATTTATAAATTCATTTTGTGAGTATTGAGTACAGTCAGTCTTACATTTATTAAAAAAGTGCTGAAATAATTACCTCTCAATGTGCCATGATATAAATAGGATTATCTGGTCCATATGAGAGACAAACAATTCTAAAACAGAGAATTCATGGATCGCTTGTTCGAATTACATAGTACTATTGATTATTCATTCAACTGTGGTACAAGCTAAATATTCATGATAATTGTGTTGAAGGTTTTTTTCATAGTATCCTATGTGTTTCAAAACTATGATCAAATTTTCATTGAATAACAATCACTTAAAACAGTGTCCAACAGACTTGAAACATCCAAACTGATGTCGATAAATTGAAAGATGTATAAGAAATTTTGTCTAACTTTCGTCGAATAGTTTCATAGTATTTGGGCTCTGAGTTGATATGAGAATTTGAAGTAGATTGTAATAACTACTCTCAAAACAAAATAGATGAATTAACTTCATTATCAGTATATGAAGTCACTTGTTTATATAAAAACAGTACATTTGGTTTCTCGAAACCTAATGTTCATTTTTGACTCCTTTTATTTCAAATTCGCCTTGTAATTATAACTAGACTAAATTAATGCATAAAAAGTATTTAAGATGATAAACGAAATCCAATTTCCAGAGAATGAATCTGGTAGTTCTACATCCTATAAATAAAGTACTTAATCATTTGTCGATCACTGCTACACTGCTAATCTTAAATAACGGGAATCACAAGATAGCCAATTATGAAGTTTTATAGTGTTGAAGCTCAAACTGTTAATAATAAAATGAAAAAGATGGTAACATGTTACCTTAGAAAATATACCCAGTTAATATCAAACACAATCCGATGAGACAAAAAATAATTTCAATTAACAGATTAAGAAGCTGAAACAAACAGCTTTTGAACCTGAGGTCAGCCTTCACCATAGACTAACATTAGAGAGCTATTGTACATTAGCAAACATTAAACAGCTGTTTCTCCTTAGTTTGGAACTCCTCATCAGTGCTCACGCATAACTTAACCTAAGATTGAATGCAGGTCTCTCAGGTAATATGCACTGTCACACTTCTAAATTAAGTGATTTAAAATATATGATACTCACTCAATGATATTAGTTAATACAGTCTCCAGTCATTGTTTCAAGAATTTCAGAACATTGTTTACGTCTTCCCACGTATGCCCAGATTTTGTCGTAACTACTTGTTGAGTGGTGAGTAGTTTGTAGAAGAAACAATCGTTTTAGTCTATTGTCCAGGTGATATCACCGCATAAAAAAAACTACTATCTAACTCATTGGTCAATATCAATGCCTTAATTTAATTTTGGCTTCAGTATGTGATAAAGGAGACATTTCTTGTATACTTATTTGAGTAACTTAATGACAAAAGTTATAGATTAAAGTTACACTTTGAAGAAATTGTTATTTAAAATTATAGAAATATTCAACGAATGAGCGAAGTTCCACAATTTTTAGTGAAAAATGTTTAGGTGACCGAATTTCTCATCAAAACGAATCTATTACACCATTAATTATCGTTTCTTTATTTGTCTTATAACATAAGATACTATTAATACATGAAATTCTGTATAGTTAATTCATATAACGAAAAACAATTCAATTTGAGTGAGTATTTTAACTAACGTAGAAATGATTTTATTATGTAGAAACACTAGTAGTTATCTGTACTGAAAAATGATCTGAATTATAGATTAAGCCTGGGTTAAATTATACTATCAAATAGAAAGAAAGAATTTCAACCATAATTGCATCAGTTTAACTGGTTAGATAGTATAATCTAAGAATGAATATGAATACAGTACTGATGTATAAAAGTCATCTTCTTATACTTTTAGAGACAAATTTTGTTCTTCAACATTTAAGTGAAATATAAACAACCTGTTTAATTATACATTTTCATAAACAGCTGTGTTAGTTTTTTTGTTGAAAAAAATATAAATAAAAATCACAGATCGTCTGGGTAAATTACAAACATTTTGGATTTTGAAAAGTCAAATTATTCCTGAATATTCAAATAAAATAAAAATATAAAAAATGGAAATGTACGTAAGAAGATAGAAATACGCTTTTTATTATTAAATAAAAAAGTAATCCCGCGGGGGGCGGGTTCATGGATGCGCACCACTGAGGAGTCCCATACTAGAACGAAACGGCCGTCCAGTGCTTCCAGGTTTTCCATGGTGGTCTAGCTTCAATTGACTGATGATTTCAACTTGTGAAAACTGTAATAATTAGTATTACTGAACATAATTCCATTCACTAGATGGATAAATGCAGCATATGGAGCATGATTTACTCTGAAGATATTATTTGAGTTTATTAAATAATCTCACTAAAAAGATGAAAAGATAAGTAGAGTGAAGAAATATTTCTTCTCAATACGTTCACTTTTCACGTGAAGACAAACTCTCACTGAAATTTATCCTTTGATCTAAGAATCTGACTCTCACATAAGTCAGGGCCCACAAGAATGCACATTAAATAACGTCATTTTTGTATACAGAAAACCAGTTTATACAACTTCAGAATCGACCCTCGCCGTTTACTTACATACTAGATTAACAGAAAATTATCCCTTATGGGTTGAGTATAAATCTATTCTGCGGAAAGTATTTTCTGATAAAATATTTCAGAAAATGAAGTCAGACTACAAGTCAAACTCCAAAGGTTCTCTTACTTAAATACACATAATGTAGTGAACGAGAACACAAGTGAGCACAATCGAATGCATTTGAACACAAAATTACAGAACATATTAATAAAATCTGAAAGCCATACAGTAAATAATTCAATTGCTAAATGTTAATCAACCCTCTCAGACTTCATTGTTCTTTCGTTTCCATACAAATCCTTCTTTGTTCTCGTTCTCTTTCTTTGATCCTCTTAACTGTCTTCCTCCAGGCATTTCACTTTCGGTTGATGATATATACTACTTATATCTGTGTACATCAGTAGCACATATCATAATATGATTATTAAGTATTAAATAATCAGGTTGCACGAAATCATCTCCATTTGTTACGAATCCCTTCACTGTTGTATCCTTCTCAACTAACAGTAATATGTCAACTCTAATATTTATAACAGAATAAAAATAAACCGTAAATTGAGCAATTTAGAAAACTGGAGTAATTAAAAAAAGATATTTTCTTCGTGTCATACAGAACTTGAAGCATACTGAAAGCCTGAGGAATTATCAATATGAAATGAATATTACGCATAAATGTTCTTGATGAAACTCATATACAGATTAGCATATGAATTATGATCAATGGTAAACATTTCCTTTTTTAGAAAATTGATCTTTGTTCTACTTCAGACAAGTAAGTGAATCCCAAGTGTTTTATCCTTTTATTATTATTTCTATTATTGATTTCCCCGTTTTTGAAGTGTAGTATTATTTTCCTTATATCGAATACCTCTCTGTCATAACCTATGTAATGAATTATCCTTATTCCTTAAGAAAAAGAACAATTCTTCATAGTATCCACATACGCTCCACCTCTATTATGGCAGAAATTCAATACATGTTTAATGGTTTATTACTTGAGGCATTAATAAAAGTCATGTTATTTCTTAAAGTACTCAAAGCAGTTTAAGGAATTTTACAATGTTCTTCGTCAAGATATATTTAGTTCCAGCTTAATTATCGTAGTAAAATGTAGGTTTGTCAAGTGATGTAGTGTACGTTTGGTTGAAGTGCAAATTAGTTTAAGTAGTAAATGATTTTAACTAATAATCCTGCAACAACTCTAATGCTACATAACATGTATTAATTCACATGTCTATCATTATAATAGTCTTCTAAAATTTGGTGATGGAACGGCTGTCCAGTGTTTCCATGTTTTCAACTGTGCTCCAGCTAAAACGAGATCGTGATTTCAACTGTGAAAATACTGAAATCTTCGCAAATCCCCCGTACAAATATATATATTTGTTAGTTATGTCCCTCACAGTGATAGAAAATTTTTATTTGCCTTCATCGATTAGCATACATGTGTCGCTCGATTTCGTGGATTAGTTTAAGTCAGACATTAGCATCATTGGGTGCCGGCTCAGTATTCTAGAGGTTAAGCGTTCGCGCGCGAAATCGATAAGTTCTGGGTTTGAATCTTGCGATGGGGGATCGTGGATGCGCACTGCTGAGGTGTCCCAAAATAGGATGAAATGGCCGTTCAGTGCTTCCAGGTTTTCTATGGTGGTCTAGCTTCAGCTGACTCATGACCTCAACTATTAAAATATATATTTGTTAGTTATGTCTCTCATAGTGATAGAAAGTTGTAATTTCTTTACATCAATATGAATGCATATCTCTCAAAAATAAAATAGGTTAGTGGTGGGAGTTCTTTATACCCAGTAATTTTATCATATATGTTGATAAGGTTCAGACTGCTTGTATTTGGTTTATTCTCTCCTGATTGTGTTAAGTTAGCATTTCTAAAAGTTTTAGTTCCATTCACACTCGCATTTTTGTATCCACAGAGACTTTTTCTTTAAAAATTTATAATGACTTTCTCAGAGAAATCTAATGGTTCATATAGAACACAAACTCCACCAAATGAAAGTGTTTAAATTACTTCAGTGATTGCTTACTGTGTTATATATTTCGTATTCGGAAACAGTGTGGCTAAACATGATGAAAAAGCAATTGTGAACTCAGAAGCACAGGTCTAAATTATTCTGCATGTAAGTGTTTTACTTACAATACAAGCATTAAAATCAATGTTACTTCTCTACAATTTCCTAGCAGCAAAATATTTCCCAAATCCTTGTATACTAAACAAAAGCATAATTTAATTTAATTACTCTTGAATTCACTAATTAAAGAGAATGAAGTCAATAACAGATCTGTATAATTTGGTAGGATATACATTTTTAATAACAAATCTATTCTTCAGTTTTACATTTTTGTATTGAACACAAATAATATAGAGGCTAATGCATTTTGTAAATCACAGTATACGAATTATAATAGGTAAAATAAACGCATTTTCACTACTTATCTTATCTGAAGATAGTTTTAGTTAATCAGGATATAAAACCGCATAATTAGTAGCTACGGCTATATATGCATATCACTATATGTTCAAAGACAATTTATTAACTAATTGTTTAATCATATGGAAATATCTATTCTCTGAAAAACTCATTATTTAGTCGAGTATACTATTCTTTTCTTTTTATTATGCAATTTCACAAGGATACTAACATTTTACATTTATGTCTAGATATCATTTGTACGGAATTGTTTCATCTACTTATAACAAGAATGATTAATAATTTTTTAAAAAAATAAGCCGATCTAGATCTGAAACAATAATACTTTGTCTCATTATCAAATGATGAAAAGAAAAAGACCGAATAAAAAGAGACTTAATAACTAATACTTTCTTATGTATTGATTATGATATACTGAGTCTGTTATTCGAAAGACCAAATAATTCCAATGATAAAATTGTTTTGTTTTTTTTATTGTTGATAAAAACAAAAAAAAATAACTAAAGTGTACTTATTCTTTCTTGATTTCCATAGATGATATTACCAAATTGCTTTTCCTAAGGCAAATAATTTACTTTTGTTCTTGTAATAAAACAATACTGTATTTATGTGAATCAAATGAGTTGTGTTTGTTTTATTTTTCGTTTCTTCTTCTTCTTCTTCAGAAATTTCCTTTTAACATTAGAATCCTTTTATTGATTGAGATATTGACGAGTATTTAGAGAAGATACTTAGCTGGATATACTTAAAACAACTAGAAATGGTTTATTTTTATTTTTAAATGAGACGACAGAGGTATAAAAAAAAGAAGAAAATTAGAATGGAAGGTATTTAAGTGAAATTTAATGTATCTTCTAAATTTTACTATTTTTTATTTGTATTTCTGGGTAAAAAAAAACAATGCGAATAATGAACAACGAAAGTTGTGTTTATAAAATGTGGGTATGTTGTTGGGGTTAATATTGATTCAATTAGTCATTAGTGATTGTGTAAGTTACCACTAATGTGTAGAATGAAAAAAATCTAAATAACTGGATTCAAAGAGAAAACAAGTGAAAGTTTGATTCTTAATCTTGCTAACTTTGAACAAAATGATATACCAGAGATTTGTAAAAACAAAAAGCTTGATTCATTAGTACACATCAAATATTCAACTGAGATATAATTAAAGTAAATCAAATAAATCTTGAATCATCAAGTAAAAAGTGCTCAGTGGTCTAATGGTTAAGTGCTCGTGCGCGAAAACAGTAGGTCCTGGGTTCGAATCTTTCAGAGGGCTTGGTCGTGGATGCGCACTGCTGAAGTGTCCTAAAATAGGACGAAATGGCCGTCCAGTGCTTCCAGGTCTTCCATGGTGGTCTAGCTTCAATTGGCTCATGATCTTAACCATCGAAATTACTATAATATCCACAAAACCCATCTGATATTAAAATTATCAGTAGGAAAAATTTAATCGAGTTTAATAAAAACTCTCCAACTTTGTACAAACAATAATGATGAAACTTTCAAACAAAAATTGTAATAAAATAGAAATAAATTAACAAAACCCGAAAACATTTTTTAAAATCATGACCTTAAATTGTAAAATATCCACCGAATGATTTAATTGGTAGTATTATCATAAATGACCTCTAATATTTATGATGTTTATTTTACAAGGTCATTATTCATATCTGATGTGAAATTCCATCGTCCTGAAATTAAAGTTATTATTGTACTAAATTAAAAGTTATGAATCCAAGATTGTTTTGATTATTATCGAATTTAACAATTGTGATATTGTTACAATCGTTGCAGTAAGAATATCTAAACGAATTGATTACAACCTTCAACATCCTAACAATTTACTATGATGAAAGTGAAAGAAAGTAGTCACCTCCTTCACTGATATCATCTGGATTTCACTTCATTCTATCCTGGTAAAGCATATGTATTTTGTTAATCGCTCTCAAAACATTTAACTATGTCCCTTTTATTCTTTATTATTCAGAAGTTATTTTTCTGAATCCTGAGTTTAAATCAAATTGTTTATCTAAAGTACAAGCGAAATTGTTGAATTGCTGTCATCGGATAAACCGAAAAGTAACTGCATGCAACAATTAGCATCAGCTTTCTCAACTTTTTATATTTTTTAAAAAATGATTGTGCACATAATCTACAGATGAAAAAGAAATTAATGTCCATGAAACCGTTACCACCATCATATCTACCCTTGAAGGCAACTAGCTTTATTTGATGTTATGTCAAAAGATTATCTAATGCTGTCGTTTAATGTACTTAAGTGATTTTTACGAGATTGTCCAAATATATTTTCTGCAAACTTAGTGATTATGAGGTCTAGATTCAAGTTTTAGGGAAATAACTTATATATTCACATGGAGGACATTGACAGAAAATTAAGTCTCCGGTGTTTACGGTAAGAATGAAACAACTAAGCAACTAAATTATTTATTATGATAGGAGATTAATTATCTTTTCTATTGTACCTGAAAGAGGAAGTATCATTTATCATCTAACCTTAATCATGAAAATTTCCATGACTTATGATTTGATAAATAATAGGATTGTACGAGATTTGTAAAGATGTATTACTTTCCATATAGGATGAATAATGAAATGACTAGATGAATATTTGGATTGGAGGTGGATTTAACTACTTATCTCCTCTAAATTTCTCATTATCTCAGTGACGGTGAAATCCATGGTGTTTATACGTGGCTCATATTCTGCAGCCAATTTATTTTCCTTATTGTCTTCAAGTTGATATGCAAGTCTAGAAGCCCTTAATAAATTAGTAAAAACTTATCAGGCATCAGTACATGTTCTTTTACTTTGGTCTTTATAGTTATGACAACTGTGATAGGTTAATTGATTACGATTTTAATCGATTGTTAAATCTCAGAAGTTTCACGCAGTATTGTATATTTTATCATTGATTGAATCCACATTTCTGGGGGTCTTTTTGTATCATTACAATGAGTGCATATACATATTAGTATTAACAAGATAACGAAACATCCTTACAGTTTTCAAGAACAATGTAATATATACAATGTAACATATGATAGAGTGAAATTTCATTAATTATTAATTTCTTAATAGTCAGCACCATATTGTAGTACATGGTTATAACTAAGAGTTTTCAATTAGCATAGAAAATGATCAGTCGAATAAGTATTCGCCTTACGTGACTGAATATATATCAAAACAGTCATTACAATATCTCATATCTATGAGTTAAAGTTTCCAGTATCAGTAATTAAAACTTATTTCTCCTCTTATTTCATTTAGACAAGAAGAAAGCGACGAAAATTAGTTTAGCAACATTTTTTTCGTACATCTCAGTTAAATACAAGTTCAGCTGTTAAATTTAATGGATTTCTGTAAGCCAGGGAACTAACTTTCAAGAATCAATCTCGTAAATAAAACAGAACAAAGTAAATTACATGTCTATATGGCTTGATTCAAATATAAAATGTACTTGTGGTATTGACTCAAGCTCAAAATAGAATGCCTGAAAACGATGAGTTTTGTTGCTAAGTTTGACGACCAGTTATCTTACATAAAATACTTAAACCTGTAAATTGTTGCTGCAAATGGCTTTACGGTAATAAATGATACATCATGAACAGATTCTAACTTTACAATTCTATAAACGTGGTCATGACAGAAAGTGCTTTGACCATAGTGTAAGACCACTCAGCAGTATACATCAACTATACTGCATGAACTAAACCTAATTATCGACAAGTCTTTAAACGTATCGAAAATCAGTGAGCAATTAACGTTCAATTATAATACGTTTGACAACTCTCGTTATTCATTATGATAGACAACAAAGATATTTCATGGAATGAATTAACTAATATTAAACGTTTAGATAACTAGCAAATATTATTTCAAAAATAAGTGGTTTTATAGAGGAGATGTATACAATGAAACGAACGAAGTGGGAGATTTCGACATGAAGGTATAAATAGACGGAAATAACATATGAAGGAATGTACACTCGTTGGTTGAGAACTATTATGACTAATACCATGGTGAAGAATAGAACGAGGGAAATGTATTACTTATGTAATAACAACGTAATTAGTTTTACGTACCATTTCAAGGTCCCAGATAATACGTGTATATTCTAAATGGTCATCAATTCTCTAAACTAACACTCATGTTTCTATTACTATAGATAGAAGCTAAGGACCAATGAAGACCTAATGACATCTACTATCATCCATGATCACTTATTTTGTTAATTGAAAGTCACTCTTAGTTTCACTATATTGGTCAAGTATTTTGTGTGTAGATAATAACTTTGATTTGTTAGTGTATAACTCAAATAACCAGGTGAACAGTGATTTTATTTTCTAAAATAGGCTTGACTAGGATTTAGAGATTTATTTCTTGAACAAATTCTTTATTTAACCACTTCCATCAGTCTAATATTTTATCAAATCGAGTGAGATATTTTTGGTTTTTTATGCTTGTTGTAAATAAGTATATTCTACATTGTCATGAAAACAATAATCTCTAGTTAACCTCAAGAGACTTTACTTGAATAATCCATTATGTCCCAATGTATCGTTACGTCTTATCACTAAGGAACGCTTCTTACATGTATCGAATGATTTCTTAGAAAATCGGGAAGATATTATAACTCAGTAAAGTCCACAAATCCTATTTAATTTATCATAATTTCCCCATTTTCATTGATTTGATTGAATCTCTTAATTAAATGTGATCTAAGCTAAGTGGAACCAAAAACTCTAGAGAAATAAAAATTTTCCAATGTACATTTATTACAATTTTCAAACCAACAAAAACATACCTTGATGTTTAGAGTAAACAGTAGATATTTATTGTAAAGTGTTCGTTTAATTTAAACAATCAAATCAAATAGAGACAATCCAAACAACTGGACAAGAAAGATCAAATTTCACCCATTATTGGGAAAACAAATCTGTTTCATATGGACATTTTTGTGAAAAAACCAACCAAACAAACAATATCTCCAATAGCTGATAGATGGAGTTATCAATACATTCAGAGAAAGAAATAGTTCTGTCCTAATTTAATGGCAAAATAATCGTACAAGCATTATATTTTGTTTTGTTTTTTTCAACGTATAAAGACTCTCCAAGAATGTTTTTATAACTTGTTACATGTGAATGAAACTATTGTGCCTAAAAATGGGCAAACCTGAAACTGATAGATAGCAGTTATTAATAAAGTTCACAACACAAACGATCATTCAATGAGGAACATTGACATCATAACACAGTCAAGGAAACACTTACGAATTTCTGACTATAACTTCACAATACTACTATATGTTTTACCTAGCCCAGTACTAGTTAAACGGTTAATATTTTGTTTTTTGTTTAGTAATATCGTAGTGAAGGAGAACACAAGTGAGCACAATCGAATGTATTTGAACACAAAATTACAGAACATATTAATAAAATCTGAAAACCATACAGTAAATAATTCATTTGCTGAATGTTAATCAACCCTCTCAGACTTCATTGTTCTTTCGTTTCCACACAAATCCTTCTTTGTTCTCGTTCTCTTTCTTTGATCCTCTTAACTGTTTTCCTCTAGGCATTTCACTTTCGGTTGATGATATATACTACTTATATCTGTGTACATCAGTAGCACATATCATAATATGATTATTAAGTATTAAATAATCAGGTTGCACGAAATCATCTCCATTTGTTACGAATTCGTTTACTGTTGCACCATTCTCTCTAAAAGAAATGTTTATGTCATTTGTTTGTTGGTATACAATTGAGGAAATCCAAGTACTAATAATCGATAGCGCAAGTGATAGAGTTATTTCGAAAAACGTTCCTGTGTTCAACTTGTTTATGGATAAATATTAACGACAGCACAGTATACTGAATATAAATGACAAAAATGAACCAAATACTTGTTGACAACCTACCATTCAGATCGTGACCTTATTATCATTACCTCCTTCCAGAAAAACTCCAAATGGCCAAAATTCTAGTTCATAACATTATTTTTTATATGAATAATTAAGTTATAATTAAATAGCTACCTGTAGAAAACCAGTGTATCTATATACATATTGACAACAAATCATTTTCCTTCAACCACGAACCTTTAAAAACTTTAAATGAAAGTGCTATTAGTTTACTTTTTACATTATTTTCTTAAGTAGTCATGGGTTACTTTTATACTGTACTAAATCATCATGTTATATAGTCATTTTCACACTAAAAAGGTTATAATAGCAAAATTGTTTTACGTCACACAAACTTAAGGATTATTTGTATGTGAATTCTTTCTGGATTTAAAATTAATGTTACGTATAAGAGTTGATTTTAATTCAGCATAATCTATTACATATTCAGCCCAAATATAGCAGAAACTGGTCATTAATGCTAGACAAAATAATTTCACATTCGATTGCGTCACTCAATTGTCTACAGAGCATTGTTTGCCTACAACTAATATGTATAAGTTTAGGCATTTCAGAATGACTAGTCAATGTGTCAGATAATGCTTTCATTTTTATCGGACTCTAAGGAATGTTTAGTTGGTGGATGGAATGGCAATAAATATTCTTATCCTTAAATAGTAGTCGTTGAAATAAACACACTGGAAATACAACTACATAGAAATGAACGAATAATAAAAAAAAGTTGTTCTCTTGATATTACCGACGAATTATATTCTTACTTATATACAAAAATTTATCATGGAAAGCTTATCAACTAGACCGTGTGTACATTTCAAACTTGTATTTGAAAGAAAAAAGTATCTTATTACATACTGATAATATAAATATTCAGAAGTATACAACTAACAAAGCTGGTAGACAATGGAATATCAGAATACGCTGAAGAATAAAACTATCCGATTTATCTAACTCAGAAAAAAAAGAAGAAAAAAAAGAATCTTTAACAAAATGGGTGTGAGGAAAAAGCGAATGAAACTTTTCTGAATGTTGAATTATAACCTAATTACCAATTACTGGCGAACTTTTACACAAAATAGACGAATTAAGAAAATGAAAATGGTAGGAAATTAAAGAAAAATTTCATGATTAACTAAATTTATTAAAGACCAAAAGAAATTGAAAGTGATTATCGTTCACTTTTCCAGTCCTGTGTCATTTACAACTATGATTTGTATGGTATTATACTGATAGGAACAAATCAGTAGATAAATATGGCGATTCAGAGTATAAAAACATTATGATAAAACATGCATGATAACTTATGCTATTTAAATTATTAATTAACTCAAGTTCCATAACGTTTTTGCTATTTAGTTATGAATATCAGTAGTATACACCTGATTTAAACCGTTGTGAAACTAAACTCGTTCTAAATACAAGATTTCTAACAAGACAACTCACTTATCTCAATTTGAGGTTGTGGAGATTGTCGAATTTCATTGAAATCCCTTACCGATCAGTGACAAGCTATGATTGATCGGTCCATGATTTCAATGAAACTCATTTATATCTTGTTTTACACTACTCATTACAACTAGAATTCATCTATGGAATGTTCAAATATAGCTGGTCTAAAGATTTTTCATCTTTTAGTCAATTTGGAATATGATTGTTGATATTAGTGCATCCTTGTCTTAATGAAAACAAGTACTTAATTTTATTTTTAAAAGATATAAATACAGTTTGACTAACGTATTATCACTAAATCAACTCGGTAAAGAATATGAAGCCTTTTTCAATACCCGAATTCATTATACAAAATATACCAGTTAATTTACAAAAATTATGTAAAACAAATAGTTGAGTCACAGTTTGTCACGCCTGTTGGGCTTTAAATTTTGTTTAACAGATAATTGTCAGTCATAATAATTCATAACAGACAATTATTATCTAACTTCCGTCTATTCACATAATTCAGATGGATAAGGATGGTCTTCATAGAATTTAACCATAAAATGATTGTTATAACTGAAAATTGAGAATAAAAATCTGTGCTATGACTGGCTGTAAGAAAAGCAGACACTGTTGGTAGATCAAAATTTGCCTCATCGCCTTCAACCAAAAGACTTCTTTGAATCCTACCAACGAAATCATCAATTTTATAAATTTACTCATACTGAATATTAGTTATCAATGACCATACACAGTGAAGAATATAAAACTTCTCTTTGAATTTGTACAAAATAAAGTCTTATACTGATTAAAATTGGCACACCAGATCTCATACTTGTAGAGATAAAAATGTAATTAAATAATAAAGGCTCCATAAAAATTGTAGTTTAGAAGAGGAATGTCGGATTAAAGATGACTCATCCAGTTATTTCAGTACTTACAGCAAATGTAAAGTGTTTTCTGCATAAAATCTTCTATCATAGTTGCGGTCGTGCGAAAAAAATTACAAGAATTAACAGTTAAGCATTTCAATGACGTCAGTGTTAAAACTTATTCAGATTACACGAATTGAGTTTCAGTATATGTATAACAACTGTGTCTATTTGTAAAACCCTCTTCAACTTCATGATATTATGACGTTACATAATTTCAAAATATCATATTTCTTGTACCATGCTACTGGTAACGAACCAGATATGCAACATAATGTTGCATCTCATTTACAACACATATTCAATTAATCAACCTAATGGTATGATTTAGTTAAATATATAGTGTTGAAGCATTCTGAGATTACCTCGTAATCTATCCAGTGGTCTTTTTACTGAACATCGCTTTCTACTCCCAAACAGTAAACAGATTTATTATTTATAGTGTTCTAATTTGAATAAGATGAAATACATCTATCTAGGTGTGATAATTTTACATTTCACTTTCATAAATCGACTTCTGACAAATGTCGTAGTGTATTTTTAAAGAAAACTGTTGTTTGATATAAGATCATGTCTGTTTTTTGAAAGAGTTCTCAAAGTGATTTTGGTTTTCAGTAGATTTCAGCTGGTGGGAGTACACTGTAAATTTAGAAAACTTCACACCAACTAGAAAAACTGCTATTATGTTGCTAACACTTCTCAACAGTTTGTTTAATAAGATTTGATTTTAAGATTTGATTAAAATACCGAATTTCTTCTTTGATCACTCATCTATTCCAGATCTGATAGTTAATTGAGTAGTGTGGTTTATAACCTCAATTCAGAAGTCTTTGCTCTCATTTAATCTATTCTTATCTTTTTTTGATTTAGTCCAATCAATTCTATCACCTGGTTTGCCCACCTAACTATCACTAGTCAATAGTGACTTTTATCCCATATTATATTGAACTCGTTCCCTGAAAGTACCAAGATTTCAATGAATACATAGAGCGTTGAATCTGATGTTAAAAGTAAATGTTAGTTTGTAATTAACTTGTTTTATATAGTGATCAACTTATAATTTTTATTCTAAGAAAATAAAGATAAACATGATGGATATTCATCAAGAAAATCCTCATTTTCTTTCTGATCTAATTAACAACTGGATTCTTCGCACAAAATAAGTTTTGATGATAAAAAACACTTTTTAAATAAAGAAAACGTGTGATTATTTTATTCGGCTTTTATTCATATCTCAGGAAATGAATAAAAAAATTCTCACTTTTCATTTAATTTCAGCATTAGTAACGAAAGAGAGTAAGCTATTTCTTTTTTTGCGACACCTATGGAAACTTTTAAAGAGAAACTCAAAGTATACACTTGAACTTATGGTTTAACTTTTTTCCAACTGTGAAAATGTCAGTAAAATTCTCTATTTCAGATTTATTTTAACTGAACATTTATGCATTTCAACTGCATTCACTCATGAATTTTCATGAGGAGCTAAAGACCAATTATAATCTATTCTCTTCAAGTATTATAGGCTTTTCTTAATTTATGGGATTCTGTGTCATTATTTCTTTTATCTCGACAAGTCTTCACCTCATTCATTCGTCATATAAGTTCATGGCTAGTTCACCAAGCACTAAACATTCCATTTCTTTTTAGAACGTGTTTTTGTTTTTATCTTTCATATTAGTCGATTTAAAAAATAATTTACGATACCCAAAACGCAAGGGTCATTATCAATTGACATATAAGCTCCCTTTTTTTATTATTAACCCTGTCAGTGTAATATCGATTCGTGTCTAAATGATTATAGTTGTAATGTATGAAGTAAATTTATCTAAATTTAATTAGTTATTTTCTATGGCTTCGTTTCCTCAACTGTTTTTCTTTCAGTGAATAGTTAAACCCCACAAATAGGATCTAATTACTTCTATGTTTTCGTCTCTTTACATTTTATGTATATTGTCATCTTTAAACTTCTTCAAAAATAAAACACGACATAAACAACTTGTTACATAATAAACTAGTAATTTAAGGAATTTTTTTCAAACTTAAACTTCATTCAGATAAAATTACTTTACCACAACCAAAATACTGTAGTAGCTATTCTACGAAATAAAGTAATCAATGAATAATTAAAAAGGATCTTAATTTAGTATAATCAGTCAACACAACTAAAAGCAGTATGTTACAACTTTTGATTCCAAGGAAAGTTATTCATATACCATGTATGAGAAAAAGCTTAAAAGTATGACATTTAATTGTAAGGCATTTTTACACGACCTTTCTGGAGAACACTGTACTCAATGCGACTTGGTATTTTTAAAAAAGACATAATATTATTTAAATCTGTTGGTTGTATAAAACGTGCCAGTTTACAAACAAAACTCAGTAAATAAACAACCAACAATATTGCACATATGTAAACATATAGCTTGAAGACATCAATTAATATGTTACTGCTTTGTAGTTTACTATAGAAAGCGGTATGTTTATATCACTATTGGAAAAACAAACATGAAAGGATTTAAAGGAAATAAGTGAATGTTTCTACGAACACGAGCATTAAAAACTCATTTTAGTCCCAAATTTATACTTTTCCATATTTTTATAAAACGAAAGTTGCGAAAATCATTTTGAAAAAGTTTTTTTAAGATCGAGAAATTCATTAGAGAAGTTTCAATTTTAGTTAAGTAAAATTTCTGCAATTTACTATTTATCGAGGTCTCAGTACTTTCAAAGAACGAGTTCAATATAATATGAAATAAAAGTCACTACTGACTAGTGATAGTTAGGTGGACAAACCAGGTTGTAGAATTGATTGAACTAAATCAAAGAACAGATAAGAATGGATTCAATGAAAGCAAAGACATCTGAATCTACTATTAACCAAGTTTAAAAAAATCCAAGAAAAAAAAGTGCGATACCAAAAAACCATCTAGCCTTTTGAAAAAAAGATGCTTGGTTTGGGTTTTGAGCTAATTTCGAAGAACTGTACATTGTAATCCGGACGGATCAATCTTTAATAATGTATTGTTTTATTGAACGTTTCAACTATTTTCATTCATTTTTCTTCTTGCAATTCTTGATACTAAAAATTTGTAGTCATAACTGCTTTTAGATATTCAGCAAAATTTCATTTAAAGCTAGTATTTATATGTATCATTTTTGACCGATTTGGGATGTCCCTTTGACTAGAAAATCAGTTATGGAACTAAAATAAACAACGGCCCTCCAACAACTAGTGACTTAATTACAAGTGTACTCACTGTTGCATAACCTAGTAACTCATATTTCTATTTAAAAAGGAAAGATTTGGCAATAAAGAAGTAATTTTTAGTCCCTGAAGAAATTAACCTTTATCTATCTATAACACTGGTTCTTTCAGTCGTAAGTTTTACCCATCAGATGTACCAACTACAAAAAACCTATATTCATTGATTTATAATTAATTAGCGTGAGGATAAGGTTATCTGGCGAAAAAATATATTTGATCAAGAGAATTTTATCGAAAGAATCCCTCAAAGATCTGAATAACTATTTATTTTACATCAAAACTCTTAGGTAATGTGTGTACGCGGTTGAATAGCTTGATGTGTATCATATTTGGAAATTTGGATCTAATTGAATTTGTATCTCAAATACAAGAACATAAATATACTACATCGACATTTTCTCATCTACAAGTAAAAAGTTAATTAAATTCTCCCAGTATTTCCTCTAATTTTGTAAGCACCATCATATCTCATATATACTGAATTGAACGTTTTGGAACATTTTGACCAAACTCAGCTCACGAAATAAGGCGTTGACAGTTAGAATACATAACTAGCATAGATGCATAGATGTTTATTTTTCAATGAACCCTTAGATTTAACAATAACATTTTTAAATAACATAACCATAAAATATTCTAAATTTCACTCGATTTATGAGCTCAGAATTTACCTTAAGCTTTATGACTTTTGTCATTGAAGTATATTTTATTCCTATGTATTCATCAGTTATGAGTATACCATAGAAGATGAATGGAAATCATTTCATTAAAAACTGTGTTCCGTAATAAATACTTTCGATTTCGAGTAATCATGTAGCTCACAATGAATAAATAACATTATCTTAAAATCGTCCTGCTTATGAGCATATGGTAGTATGATTTTCACTCAACAATTATTTCCATGGGTTCATTTAGGATATTACCCACAATAATTGGTGTTTTCACGCTATTTAGCCACGGACTATGCAAATGTAACTGTTAAATGTCTTCGTTTTTCAAAGTCGTTTCGCATTTATCACAAAATAAACATCACACCTAGTAACACAAATTCTCTATTGTATTTATTCAGGAAACCTGTTAATTTGTTTATCTATTATGTATTCTTAAAGTTGAATAATTTATTAGTTTTTTATTGCTTATCAGCTTTTAAGAGACTCCATGACGTGACTCTTATGCTCTCTTCAGATATTAAATATAAACATTCATAACTTAGAAAACTTTGTTGATTATCAGGCGCAGAAAAACGATTAGAAAGACAGTAAATTTTCTTCTACGCTTATAATGTAAGGAAATACTGAGAATTACATCCACTACCTAAATAAGTCATAGGTGACAATCTACGAAAAATGAATTTGTAACAGAGAAATAGAGCTAAAAGTTGTAATAGAATTAGTGTTAGCTTCAGAAGAAACAATAAAGTAAATTAGTGTGTAACATAGCAACAAATCTCCGTAAATCCCAGCTTTGCTTGATCAATAGCTTTATTCGAACTGCTTAATATCCCAGATGAACTGCTTTATTTCATTTGAACTAATTATTAAGCAAGTAGTTTTGCAATCATATACTTGATGAGAGCATGTATATTTATTAATTTAATTCTGGTATAGATTTTGTTTCTTCAAATACCTTTATATGAACTTGAATTTAGTTTTGTAGATTTATAAAGATGGATTTTCGTTACAAACAGTCCCGAATTCTGAAGTCTAAAGTACGCCTTAAAAATAGGTTTACCCTCAAAATTATGTATTTGGACTTTGTCAATACCTTGAAATAGTCTACTAATACCAATAATACCATCAAACCAGATATGAAAAGTATGGTGACATATATTCAGTGATTTTTGTAACAACAAAAATAAAAACCACATTTTTTCTCTAATTTGTCACACTTTGTTTGTAACCACATTCTTACTCAATATCTGTTGTTTTGCTGTATCACTTGTTAAAAAAGACAATGATAATTGTTTCGATGAATGATATACGATTCTACTACCGCGTTGTTTAAAATATAGAGCACTATCTACGCCGCTTGTTCTTCTGTTTTATTGGCCACCGTTTGATTGAAGACTATAATAGTATTTATAACATCATTATAGGCCTTCCGACGCAACGTTGGACTTTTGGCGCGGATTACTATTGTATAATACTATTGGACTACGTCTTCCTCATTACGTCATTGGTGCAGTCGCTTGCAGAAGAACACCTGTCAATCAAGTGAACTCGGTTTGTGGTCGTTGTTCTCACGAGGAAGTTCACAAGTAACATTCATTCTATAGTAACTGTTAGTGTCTGTTTGTTTAATATACCTTTTGTATTGCTAACAATATTTTGTTACCTTTTGGTTTTACTAACGGACAGACATCTAAGGTTTCTTTACTATTAGTTTTTTTTGGTATATCATCATTAACCTAGTGTACCAATATATTTTGTATAAGCTCCTTTTGTTTGGGAACCACCACAAATTTGGTGAGCCCGTAAAAAAAATTTTTTCTCTCTCGAAACTACTTTTGAGTTCACTTACAGACATTACGGCGTTAATTTACCCTTGGTAGTATTTAATTTTTCGTATATTTGTAATGTACTCATCCGAAACCGAAGGCATTAGTCAGGATAACATTTCAGCAGAGCTACACGCTCTAAATTTGATAAATGTGCCCCCATTCAGCCGATTAAATCCTCGCATTTGGTTTGCGCAAGTAGAAGTACAATTTCAGCGTCGCAACATACGCTCACAGGCATCTAAATACTCTTTTGTGCTTGGATTACTACCCACTGAAGTTGCATCTGAGGTGTCAGATTTGATAGACAATATTCCTGCATCTAATCCATATGATCAATTGAAGCAGGCAATTATTCAACGTACCTCATTATCGGATGAAAAGAGATTACAGCAACTACTGCACGAATGTGAGCTAGGCGACAAATCACCGTCTCAATTATTACGACACATGAGACAATTAGCTGGCCCTTATAAATTTGATGATGCTTTCCTCAAGGAGATTTGGCTACAACGCTTGCCAACTGTAGTTAGGCAAATTCTTTGCGCTTCTAGCCAACCATCAGATTTAGAAAGTCTTGCTAGCATGGCCGATAATATTTTAGAAGTTATCCTGTACTATACCTTGCGTACAGACAATATTAGAAACTTCGAACGATAAGCAAACTCCCACCATAGCATCGTTAACTGCTGAACTAGGCGAACTACGAGCACATCATGAACGAACTGTCGCTAGTCTTGAAAATAAACTGGATGCATTGCAATTATTAATCTCCAATTTCACATCTACAAGACCTCGCTCTAGTTCTCGAGGGAGTAAGAATCGAGATAACTCAAAAGGAAATAAAAACGACGACAACATATGTTGGTACCATAAAAAATATGGTGACAAAGCTAGGAAATGTGTTACGTCTTGTAAATTCTTCAAGTCATTTTCCTCACCAAAACGTGTCAACCAAACAATGGTAGCGACAAATGTTTCTGGTCATGCGCCTACTCGTCTTTTCCATGTTCTTGATAAAACTTCAGGGTACAAATTCTTAGTAGATACTGGAGCTGAAGTCAGTGTCATCCCAGTTACCTTAGCCAATAAACCTATTGCTAAGAGTGGAAAATATACGCTAAGCGCAGCCAATAAAACCGAAATAAAGACATTTGGCGAACAATTTCTAACATTAGACTTGGGAATTAGACGTCATTTAACCTGGGTGTTCATTATTGCGGATGTCCGCCACCCTATACTAGGTGCAGATTTTCTAAGCTTCTACAACCTACTAGTTGACGTTAAGAGAAGAAAACTTATCGATTCCTGTACGAAGCTTCAAGTCCTGGGAATTCAGTCGGACTACCACATACATAGTATTAAAATCGACACTCCAGGAAACGATATATTCGTCACTATTTTATCTAAATTTCCCAAAATAACGAAACCGGACTACAGTGAAAACGCGGTCCAACATTCTGTTGTACACCGGATCATCACAAAAGGCCAACCAACTTCGGCACGTCCACGCCGATTACCACCGGACAAACTGAATGTTGCAAAAGCTGAGTTTGATCATATGATGCAGCTAGGTATAATACGTCCGTCAAGTAGCCCCTGGGCATCCCCACTCCACATGGTGCCCAAGCGAGACCAAGATTGGCGACCTAGTGGTGATTATAGGTCATTGAATAACATAACGTTACCGGATCGCTACCCAATTCCTCATTTACATGATTTTTCTCTCACTTTACATGGCAAGCAAATTTTTTCTAAAATCGATCTTGTGCGAGCGTATCACCAGATTCCAGCAGCATCCGAGGACATTGCAAAAACAGCCATCATTGCCCCATTTGGTTTGTTTGAATTCCTAAGAATGCCTTTTGGATTAAAGAACGCCGCACAAACATTTCAACGATTTATGGATGAGGTCACTAAAGGCCTAGATTTTGTTTTCGTGTATATTGACGATGTATTAATAGCTAGCAGTTCGCTCCATGAACACATTGATCACCTACATCAATTATTCGAAAGATTTCACAAATATGGCATAGTGATTAACCCATCCAAATGTATTTTTGGAGTTGAGAGCTTAGAGTTTTTAGGTCACTTGATCGACAAACGTGGAATTAAACCTTTAGATACAAAAATAGAAGCCATCAAGAATTTTCCAGAACCAGACTCATGGAATAAACTTCGACGTTTCTTGGGGATGATCAATTTTTATCGTCGCTTTATTCCACATTGCTCAGCCATTCTACAACCTTTGACGGAGGTGTTAAAAGGTAAAGTCAAAAAGTTCACATTACCCTCCGAAGCGAAAGATGCCTTTTCTGCAGCTAAAACAGCAATCGCTTCTACCACCATGTTGACCTACTTAAGCCCTGACCCAGAAGCAACACTAATCCTGTGTACAGACGCATCCCAGGCAGCAGTAGGTGCGGTACTACAACAGCGGGTTAATAATGAGGTCAAACCACTTGCCTTCTTTTCAAAGAAGCTAGAACCAACCCAGACTCGATATAGCACTTTTGGTAGAGAATTATTGGCTATTTATCTAGCTGTTAAACATTTTAACCACTTACTGCAAGGCAGAGACTTTGTGATACTTACTGATCACAAACCTTTAACCTATGCCTTTAACGCGAAAAGTGACCGTTATTCCCCTAGAGAAATGCGACAATTGGATTATATTTCCCAATTTTCGACCAATATACAGTTTATAAAAGGTGAGTCAAATGTTGTTGCGGATACTTTGTCACGTTTCAATGTCGATGCAATTTCCTTCACCAAGGGAATCGATTTATCAGACATGGCACGTTTGCAGACAGATGATCCTGACCTTGATGTTTGTAAACAAAGTTCGAGCTTGTCCTTAAAAAGTGTTCCTATACCGCATTCTGACTCTACTATCATTTGTGATACTTCTACTGGAACTCACAGACCTTTTGTGCCAATAGTGTACAGAAAAAGAGTTTTTGATTGTCTTCACTCACTATCCCATCCAGGGATTCGTGCTACTGTGAAACACATGATAGCCGAAAGCCGTCTAAAGACAGTGACAATCACACAACGCAGCTTCCAGTGTTTCCAAATGATTCTTCATCAACTTCTACGAAGTCAATATTTCGTAAAACAAATGGTTCTAAGGTTACAGTTCCCACAAATTTAAATCCTAGTTCCGACACTTTACCTTCTACGAAAACAACTCGTTCAGGAAGACATGTACATTTTCCTAAACGTTATGTTGAATTAATTACTTAATCTTTATTCTGTCATTACCTGTAGTGTGATTGAATATCCATATTAGCAGAGTTACTAATAACATTTTTTTTATGCAAGCATTTTTTTTTCTAAAAAAATTTTTTCTTGTGTACTACTAACATTAATAAATTCATTATGTTTTTCTCTACATGTGTTTGCGTTTCATATGATGTTTATTATTAATAGTGCAAATATATCCAATTTCGTTGGACTTGTTCAGTTTATCACTAATTGTTTGCACAATTTATACATGAATTTACAATTTTCGATGAACTCTCAATTTGATTACCGTTATTACTAATGATATTATTATTATTATTATTATTATTATTATTATTATTATTATTATTATTATTATACACTCCGTTATCATTGTTAAACTTTTTATATACATTAAAATCTGTTTACTACAAGAGAAACATTTTTTTTTCTTAAATATGTACACACGTATAATTTTTTTAAAATAACATTTGTTTACCCTTTTCGTTGTGTAATTTTCTCTTCCCTCCAAAGCATTTATAGTTTTACGTCGGGCATACTTCCACCGACGCATGCCCTAGGGGGGGAGTAATTTGGTGACATATATTCAGTGATTTTTGTAACAACAAAAATAAAAACCACATTTTTTCTCTAATTTGTCACACTTTGTTTGTAACCACATTCTTACTCAATATCTGTTGTTTTGCTGTATCACTTGTTAAAAAAGACAATGATAATTGTTTCGATGAATGATATACGATTCTACTACCGCGTTGTTTAAAATATAGAGCACTATCTACGCCGCTTGTTCTTCTGTTTTATTGGCCACCGTTTGATTGAAGACTATAATAGTATTTATAACATCATTATAGGCCTTCCGACGCAACGTTGGACTTTTGGCGCGGATTACTATTGTATAATACTATTGGACTACGTCTTCCTCATTACGTCATTGGTGCAGTCGCTTGCAGAAGAACACCTGTCAATCAAGTGAACTCGGTTTGTGGTCGTTGTTCTCACGAGGAAGTTCACAAGTAACATTCATTCTATAGTAACTGTTAGTGTCTGTTTGTTTAATATACCTTTTGTATTGCTAACAATATTTTGTTACCTTTTGGTTTTACTAACGGACAGACATCTAAGGTTTCTTTACTATTAGTTTTTTTTGGTATATCATCATTAACCTAGTGTACCAATATATTTTGTATAAGCTCCTTTTGTTTGGGAACCACCACAAAAGAAAGACTTCATTTAATGGATGAGATAGAATATCTGGTTGCATATGTTGTATGTAGTAATGAAACGAATAATAGTGAATGTTAATATTGTTGGAAATCATAATTCAAATCATACTTCATATATTTTAGCTAATATTCGATTATCTAAGACTTCATTGATAAAAAGTGTTTTCATTTCACCGGACTGTTGTTTGATAAATCAACTTTAATCTAAAAGTTGTGATATAGAAAAGATGAAAAGGTAAAAAACTTAGAAGAAGAATAAGAGAAATAGTAATTAACATTGCTAAACATATAATTGAAACAGGTCACAAGATTGATCTAAATTCAGCTTCTGTAGTGCTGTATAAAAGTGTAAAAGGGCGTATACTAAGGTTTATTGAAGCCTTAGCCATACGAAAATTCAAACCCTCTTTGTGTGTTCAAAAACAGTTTGTTCTTACCTTAAACCTACCCTGATAATATTGACTTATTATCCAGAGTGATTAGGTTTCAAATTGTGTTCACATTATTATTATTATTACTATTATTATTATTATTATTATTATTATTATTATTATTATTATTATTATTATTATTACTCTTATTATTATCCTTGTCTCATCTTACCCCGTTTCCTGTCTAGTTGACCTTTTATTTTTTATATATAAATGTTCTTAACAAGTATATGTGTGACCAGATTGTTCGAAATCTATTGCGCTAATATATCACATAGTTCTGATAATCTTCGTCTTCTAATATCATTATCGAAAATCAACATTGAAGTAAAAACACTGAGGAATGCAATACCGAAGTCTCTATGAAAGAACTTCGAATATCAACTTTCTAAGACGACCAGATTAAACATTATCCATAGAGTACAAGATAATTTGAGCTCACTATCACGGTAGCCCCAATTTCTTTGATGGTTCCGTGATACTTAATATTGACGCAGATATACTCAGTTGATATTTAGAAACTTTATTTTTGTACTATTATATTTATGAATAGAAATCATGTATCGAGGTTTTTCAACTGTGGTATACAGTGTTTGTTATGAATCTATGCATAAAAATCTAATAGTAAATGTATCCATTGAAACGTATGGGTAATAGATTCTGTCGTGTAAATTTATGTTAATGTCAGTGTTGTATTCAGCCAAAACAATCATTGCTTTGAACTTTATTGAGAGCTTGATTCTAGTAATAGTACATTCCATAGACACGTGTGCAGAGACTTTTTACTGTATTTATGTTCTGGTCTACATGCGAACATTAGAATGTGATTTGGACAAAGGCTAGTTGACAAACTAAGTAGGAAATATAGACAAATGAAAGGAAAGGATAAGAGACAATGTAATACAGATTTTTACTACTAATAATATTAATACTAATGGATGGAATGAGAGAAATGATTTGGATATATTTATTATTGTAAAGCATAATTCTCAGTGAGTGAGTATAGTTAACCAGTGTTCCAAGCAAAGGACAATAAACCATGGGTACCTACACAGTTATTGAGTCTCCCCTGAAAACTTTCAGCTAATGGGTCTATGGTTACATCTCCTGAAATTATGTTAGATGTAGGACCTAATCGTTATGAGAACACTCATTATATTGTCTTGATATTTGTTCTTTGATGTCCAATTCTTCATGGGTTACCTCATATAATGTGATATCCTGATTCGGTTAGGATGTTTTACCTAAGATGACCTGGAGTACTTAGTATCATAAACCGCTATCAGGTAGTCTCTCATACTTCTATGACCAAACGAGTGCGATCCCGAATGGTGAAGTGAAAGAGTGCAACAATGTTGTGGATTTCAAAATTCGGTGGCACGAAGGTCTTGTATAGTATCGGAAACATTTCATGAATCAGTATCGCATCGGACGAAGTAGAGTTTTGCACAAATTTTTGATGGATCTCACTGATACCTGTCACTAGCGACCAGGATGTCTGTTGGTAATATACCTAGGTTGCACTCAGATGAAGCCTTAGAGGGTAAGCAATTGGTTTGATTCTTCTATATTGCCGGTAATGACCCCTTCTTAAGGTTACGAGACGTCCAGTGTCAAACTACTGTTTCGTTTTCACACTTTTGTTAATGATATTTCTTTTTGACTTCATATTTACTGGTTCTCCATGACTTAATACCCTTCGCATGGATAATGACTGATGAACTGAGGTTTTCTGGGAGGTCGGTGATAAATATGAAAATCAAAAGGTTGTCCAGGATTGTACTGTAGTGAAATACTTTTATGAAGAGAACGCGATTGGTATAATAGAAACAATTATTATTATAAACAACTGTACAAGTGATTGTTTTATTGTACCCCTTTGTTTAAGTGTACCAGAGCATTACGAATTAGCAGCGTCAATACGCCTGCGCTCTGGAAACCCTACCTGGGGATCATATCGACGCTGTCCGTGAGGTAGTCTTCCATTCCAATGTACATAACGGCTACGATTGTCTCAAGGAGGTGACTCTCAGGCATTTCCTCCCATCGGAGGAGGAACGTTTGCAGACATTATTAGCACGTCACTTCGTGGGTGATGCTAAACCGAGCCACCACCTAACGCGCCTGTAATCTTAAGCAGGACCCACGACAGCCAATTCCAAAATAGTTAAAGGATTGTGACTCATATACAACATACGGTTACGGCTCTGCTCGAGGATACACTACTTACCCAGGTTGACCTCATAGCAAACAAGATATTAGCGAGGACTAGCACTCGCGACAACTATGCTGTTGTCTCATCGTCACCCTCAACCATAGATCCTGACGCTGGTCGCCTTCCAGCTCAAGGTGATTGGGGTTCCCATATACGTAGTCGTCTCGGTTTCCGAGGACGTTCCAACATACCAAAGCCCTACGTCGCCCGACCCGGGTCGTAACTACTCGCTCTAAGCGGGCAACCTCTAGGCCACGAGAAAAGGCGATTTCTGAAGCGATTGCTGATTCCACAGTGCCTTTGGGGGCCGGCTCCCGCCATTGTCAAGCCTCTGCTCATACAAGGCGCGAAACTCCCGCGCGGGCGAGTAAATATGGCCATACTCACTGTCCCCTCACCTCATGTTGGTGGCTTATTTTATGTGCACGACTATCGCACTAACTCCAGGTACCTAGCAGATACAAGTTCCCAAGTTTCGTACCGATTGGTAACAGTACGTCTCAAGCTACAATGCTTCGACTACGCTCTGCGGATAGCTCAGTCATTCCTACTTATGGTACACGACAGCTTACGGTCAACCTGAGCAACCGATGACAGTATCTGCGGACGTTCATTACTACCTATGTTCCCACAGCCGTACTCGGTATCGATTTCCTAAAACACTATGAATTGCTAGTCGACTCACTCAGGCTGCAGCTTATCGATACTTCGTCGAACAGTAAATTCACGGGCTTTAGAGCTCAGAAAAAAGCGTAACGAATCTTAGGCGTATTTTGCTTGCGTGACGATATATTCCACGCTTTATTCTAGAAATTCCGTCAACTAACTAAACCTTTCGAGGGGATCCCATCGGTAACCGATCGTGTGGTACACCACATAGTCACTCGCGGACCCCCCAAGTCACAGCAAAGACAAGCCAACTAGCACCGGACAAAATAGCCTTCGCTAAACGTCAGTTTGACAAATTACTAGCTGTTGGTATCGTTCGTCACTCTAACAGTCTCTGGGCCTCATCTCTCCACACGGTTAGGATGGAGTTGGTTGGAGACTATACGGCGACTATCGAGCATTAAAAGTAGCTACACGTTTTGATAGTCACCCCATCCCCCACGTGCAAGACATCACGGCATCGCTTGAGAGCACGACTATTTTTTCTGAGATCGATCTCGTACGAGCATATCATCAGATCCCAGTCGTTCTTGAAGATATCAATAAAACCGCTGTCAACACGCCTTTCGGTCTGTTTGAGTCCCTACGAATGCCATTTGGATTGCAGAATTCTGCTCAAACTTTCCAAAGGTTTATCGATAGCACAGTACGAGACTTAGATTTTGTTTACGTCTATATTGATAGTCGGCTAATTGCATCATCAAACGTAGATAAAGATTATCGGCATCTAACACTCCTATTCCAGCGCCTTTCGGATAATGGAGTAATGTTCAACCCGGACAAGTGTGAACTTTGCAAATCGGAAATAAAATTCTTAGGTTACATTATCAAACAAGAGGGTATTTTACCTCGTGAGGACAAAGTACATGCAATAAGAGAGTACACTGTAACGTCTACACTCAAAGAAGTGAACAACTGAAGGCATCTAAACAATTTCGCAGTTCGCCGCACCACTACTTATGATTCCGGCTTACGTTTTATAGCCTAACCGCACATTTTTTGAATAATTTCTCGTATTGAAACTATCGACTCTTTAAATGATACGGCTAATTTAATTGACAACGTCCTGTAGACTCAAAACACTATGAATACTTAATCTTGAAGAAATATATAGATCGCAACTGTTCAAAACGTGAACCAAAAACGCATTTATTTAATAATAATACTATGAAAGATTTTGTCACTAACGATCTCAAGTGAAATAATTTTAACATGTACGATCTAAAAAAGTCAGAGTTCTTTGAAAAATATGCGTCTTCATACTCATCATAGTACCTCAAATCTATCTCCTCGTGAACACAAAATAGTTGCTATATTAGCTCAGCGGAAATTTGTAAAAAATGCACTAAGTTTTGAACGTTATTAATTGAGAGATAAGCTTGGAGAATAGATATTCTTTTTTTCGTTTCGTCGACAACTTTCTCAGCAATTGTAACGGAAAAATAATAATATAATTTATCATGTTTTCGGGATCTATACTACAGATGCCATATTCTGACTCTTAGTCGAATTTATTGAGTTTATTGGTTCTCGATATTTACAGCATTCGATTGGAATAGTCATTAGATAAAATAGTCGTTAGTTATGATAAACTCAGACAAAGTAATGTCAACTGTTGTATTATTTTTAAAAATTATATAGTTCGTATTGACTGAAAAATGAAGAGCGGGTGAGAGAAATTTGATATTTGTTAGTGAAATATCTCGTGACACACGAACAATTCCCTAGAACTCATTACATAACCAATACACTAAGAAGTGATCTGCAAAATGTTGAAAAACTGCGATCGAATAGCTGACACGTCATTTTACAACACAATTCCCTTAAACATCTTCCTGGGGTTGAGTCGTACAACATCACACCATGTGACTGAAAGTAAATTATGGGAAATAAGGAAGTAAGCCATGAAGACATGGACGCTCTCACTTTACCAAGCAATCCAGTTTTAAACCCGGAGCTCCAGAAACATGAATTCCAAAGTTTGAGCGTTACTTATTAAGTCCATGATTCAAGAAACTCCAGTATATCCGTAAACTCCCTCAGTGACTTTGTAGTGTCAGTTATTATGGCAAGCCCATATACCTTATTCTAACTTGCGGACATTCTAATTTAATTCATTTTACTTGAGCCATATTTTGACCTTGTCAATTATTCGCTTATTAGCCTTGACTGTTTTTATATGAGCGTATATGTGTGTACACTTCATGTTCCATGACCCATCACATGTCTGTGGTTTATTTTTGCTGCCTATAAATATGGAGTAATGCCTAGCTTGTGGTGGTTCCCAAACAAGAGGAGCTTATACAAAATATATTGGTACACTAGGTTAATGATGATATACCAAAAAAAAACTAATAGTAAAGAAACCTAGATGTCTGTCCGTTAGTAAAACCAAAAGGTAACAAAATATTGTTAGCAATACAAAAGGTATATTAAACAAACAGACACTAACAGTTACTATAGAATGAATGTTACTTGTGAACTTCCTCGTGAGAACAACGACCACAAACCGAGTTCACTTGATTGACAGGTGTTCTTCTGCAAGCGACTGCACCAATGACGTAATGAGGAAGACGTAGTCCAATAGTATTATACAATAGTAATCCGCGCCAAAAACCCAACGTTGCGTCGGAAGGCCTATAATGATGTTATAAATACTATTATAGTCTTCAATCAAACGGTGGCCAATAAAACAGAAGAACAAGCGGCGTAGATAGTGCTCTATATTTTAAACAACGCGGTAGTAGAATCGTATATCATTCATCGAAACAATTATCATTGTCTTTTTTAACAAGTGATACAGCAAAACAACAGATATTGAGTAAGAATGTGGTTACAAATAAAGTGTGACAAATTAGAGAAAAAATGTGGTTTTTATTTTTGTTGTTACAAAAATCACTGAATATATGTCACCATATAACTCCCCCCCTCAGGGCATGCGTCGGTGGAAGTATGCCCGACGTAAAACTATAAATGCTTTGGAGGGAAGAGAAAATTACACAACGAAAAGGGTAAACAAATGTTATTTTTAAAAAAATTATACGTGTGTACATATTTAAGAAAAAAAAATGTTTCTCTTGTAGTAAACAGATTTTAATGTATATAAAAAGTTTAACAATGATAACGGAGTGTATAATAATAATAATAATAATAATAATAATAATAATAATAATAATAATAATATCATTAGTAATAACGGTAATCAAATTGAGAGTTCATCGAAAATTGTAAATTCATGTATAAATTGTGCAAACAATTAGTGATAAACTGAACAAGTCCAACGAAATTGGATATATTTGCACTATTAATAATAAACATCATATGAAACGCAAACACATGTAGAGAAAAACATAATGAATTTATTAATGTTAGTAGTACACAAGAAAAAATTTTTTTAGAAAAAAAAATGCTTGCATAAAAAAAATGTTATTAGTAACTCTGCTAATATGGATATTCAATCACACTACAGGTAATGACAGAATAAAGATTAAGTAATTAATTCAACATAACGTTTAGGAAAATGTACATGTCTTCCTGAACGAGTTGTTTTCGTAGAAGGTAAAGTGTCGGAACTAGGATTTAAATTTGTGGGAACTGTAACCTTAGAACCATTTGTTTTACGAAATATTGACTTCGTAGAAGTTGATGAAGAATCATTTGGAAACACTGGAAGCTGCGTTGTGTGATTGTCACTGTCTTTGGACGGCTTTCGGCTATCATGTGTTTCACAGTAGCACGAATCCCTGGATGGGATAGTGAGTGAAGACAATCAAAAACTCTTTTTCTGTACACTATTGGCACAAAAGGTCTGTGAGTTCCAGTAGAAGTATCACAAATGATAGTAGAGTCAGAATGCGGTATAGGAACACTTTTTAAGGACAAGCTCGAACTTTGTTTACAAACATCAAGGTCAGGATCATCTGTCTGCAAACGTGCCATGTCTGATAAATCGATTCCCTTGGTGAAGGAAATTGCATCGACATTGAAACGTGACAAAGTATCCGCAACAACATTTGACTCACCTTTTATAAACTGTATATTGGTCGAAAATTGGGAAATATAATCCAATTGTCGCATTTCTCTAGGGGAATAACGGTCACTTTTCGCGTTAAAGGCATAGGTTAAAGGTTTGTGATCAGTAAGTATCACAAAGTCTCTGCCTTGCAGTAAGTGGTTAAAATGTTTAACAGCTAGATAAATAGCCAATAATTCTCTACCAAAAGTGCTATATCGAGTCTGGGTTGGTTCTAGCTTCTTTGAAAAGAAGGCAAGTGGTTTGACCTCATTATTAACCCGCTGTTGTAGTACCGCACCTACTGCTGCCTGGGATGCGTCTGTACACAGGATCAGTGTTGCTTCTGGACCAGGGCTTAAGTAGGTCAGCATGGTAGTAGAAGCGATTGCTGTTTTAGCTGCAGAAAAGGCATCTTTCGCTTCGGAGGGTAATGTGAACTTTTTGACTTTACCTTTTAACACCTCCGTCAAAGGTTGTAGAATGGCTGAGCAATGTGGAATAAAACGACGATAAAAATTGATCATCCCCAAGAAACGTCGAAGTTTATTCCATGAGTCTGGTTCTGGAAAATTCTTGATGGCTTCTATTTTTGTATCTAAAGGTTTAATTCCACGTTTGTCGATCAAGTGACCTAAAAACTCTAAGCTCTCAACTCCAAAAATACATTTGGATGGGTTAATCACTATGCCATATTTGTGAAATCTTTCGAATAATTGATGTAGGTGATCAATGTGTTCATGGAGCGAACTGCTAGCTATTAATACATCGTCAATATACACGAAAACAAAATCTAGGCCTTTAGTGACCTCATCCATAAATCGTTGAAATGTTTGTGCGGCGTTCTTTAATCCAAAAGGCATTCTTAGGAATTCAAACAAACCAAATGGGGCAATGATGGCTGTTTTTGCAATGTCCTCGGATGCTACTGGAATCTGGTGATACGCTCGCACAAGATCGATTTTAGAAAAAATTTGCTTGCCATGTAAAGTGAGAGAAAAATCATGTAAATGAGGAATTGGGTAGCGATCCGGTAACGTTATGTTATTCAATGACCTATAATCACCACTAGGTCGCCAATCTTGGTCTCGCTTGGGCACCATGTGGAGTGGGGATGCCCAGGGGCTACTTGACGGACGTATTATACCTAGCTGCATCATATGATCAAACTCAGCTTTTGCAACATTCAGTTTGTCCGGTGGTAATCGGCGTGGACGTGCCGAAGTTGGTTGGCCTTTTGTGATGATCCGGTGTACAACAGAATGTTGGACCGCGTTTTCACTGTAGTCCGGTTTCGTTATTTTGGGAAATTTAGATAAAATAGTGACGAATATATCGTTTCCTGGAGTGTCGATTTTAATACTATGTATGTGGTAGTCCGACTGAATTCCCAGGACTTGAAGCTTCGTACAGGAATCGATAAGTTTTCTTCTCTTAACGTCAACTAGTAGGTTGTAGAAGCTTAGAAAATCTGCACCTAGTATAGGGTGGCGGACATCCGCAATAATGAACACCCAGGTTAAATGACGTCTAATTCCCAAGTCTAATGTTAGAAATTGTTCGCCAAATGTCTTTATTTCGGTTTTATTGGCTGCGCTTAGCGTATATTTTCCACTCTTAGCAATAGGTTTATTGGCTAAGGTAACTGGGATGACACTGACTTCAGCTCCAGTATCTACTAAGAATTTGTACCCTGAAGTTTTATCAAGAACATGGAAAAGACGAGTAGGCGCATGACCAGAAACATTTGTCGCTACCATTGTTTGGTTGACACGTTTTGATGAGGAAAATGACTTGAAGAATTTACAAGACGTAACACATTTCCTAGCTTTGTCACCATATTTTTTATGGTACCAACATATGTTGTCGTCGTTTTTATTTCCTTTTGAGTTATCTCGATTCTTACTCCCTCGAGAACTAGAGCGAGGTCTTGTAGATGTGAAATTGGAGATTAATAATTGCAATGCATCCAGTTTATTTTCAAGACTAGCGACAGTTCGTTCATGATGTGCTCGTAGTTCGCCTAGTTCAGCAGTTAACGATGCTATGGTGGGAGTTTGCTTATCGTTCGAAGTTTCTAATATTGTCTGTACGCAAGGTATAGTACAGGATAACTTCTAAAATATTATCGGCCATGCTAGCAAGACTTTCTAAATCTGATGGTTGGCTAGAAGCGCAAAGAATTTGCCTAACTACAGTTGGCAAGCGTTGTAGCCAAATCTCCTTGAGGAAAGCATCATCAAATTTATAAGGGCCAGCTAATTGTCTCATGTGTCGTAATAATTGAGACGGTGATTTGTCGCCTAGCTCACATTCGTGCAGTAGTTGCTGTAATCTCTTTTCATCCGATAATGAGGTACGTTGAATAATTGCCTGCTTCAATTGATCATATGGATTAGATGCAGGAATATTGTCTATCAAATCTGACACCTCAGATGCAACTTCAGTGGGTAGTAATCCAAGCACAAAAGAGTATTTAGATGCCTGTGAGCGTATGTTGCGACGCTGAAATTGTACTTCTACTTGCGCAAACCAAATGCGAGGATTTAATCGGCTGAATGGGGGCACATTTATCAAATTTAGAGCGTGTAGCTCTGCTGAAATGTTATCCTGACTAATGCCTTCGGTTTCGGATGAGTACATTACAAATATACGAAAAATTAAATACTACCAAGGGTAAATTAACGCCGTAATGTCTGTAAGTGAACTCAAAAGTAGTTTCGAGAGAGAAAAAATTTTTTTTACGGGCTCACCAAATTTGTGGTGGTTCCCAAACAAAAGGAGCTTATACAAAATATATTGGTACACTAGGTTAATGATGATATACCAAAAAAAACTAATAGTAAAGAAACCTTAGATGTCTGTCCGTTAGTAAAACCAAAAGGTAACAAAATATTGTTAGCAATACAAAAGGTATATTAAACAAACAGACACTAACAGTTACTATAGAATGAATGTTACTTGTGAACTTCCTCGTGAGAACAACGACCACAAACCGAGTTCACTTGATTGACAGGTGTTCTTCTGCAAGCGACTGCACCAATGACGTAATGGAAAGACGTAGTCCAATAGTATTATACAATAGTAATCCGCGCCAAAAGTCCAACGTTGCGTCGGAAGGCCTATAATGATGTTATAAATACTATTATAGTCTTCAATCAAACGGTGGCCAATAAAACAGAAGAACAAGCGGCGTAGATAGTGCTCTATATTTTAAACCACGCGGTAGTAGAATCGTATATCATTCATCGAAACAATTATCATTGTCTTTTTTAACAAGTGATACAGCAAAACAACAGATATTGAGTAAGAATGTGGTTACAAACAAAGTGTGACAAATTAGAGAAAAAATGTGGTTTTTATTTTTGTTGTTACAAAAATCACTGAATATATGTCACCATAAGCTTGAAAGGGAGTTGGCTTCCCAGCCATCTTCCTTACGCGTCATTTTGCTCTGTTCTATTACATTCACTTTACATACAAAATATATGTATTCAAAGGCCATTCTCGTTAAATGACTTATCTAAATTCCGTTATTGACTAACGTGATTTAAGTCGACGATGATATACGAGAAAAGGTGATAACAGTCATTTATGCGATCTCAATGGAGTCAGATCCACGGGCCACAAAAACTTCTTACAAGTTCGAATAGAGCAAAAGGACAAAAACGTTCTCTTAACACTCTTGACAAAGCGTAAAAAGTATACGAGGGTAATAAGTAGATCATTATCACTAAGGAACAATGTTTTACAAAAATAAAACGGACATAATTTTCAAATTTGCCCTAAAAGTGAGCAAGCGGATGAAAACTAATTGTTATGCAAAAGTTAACCTTCAGGTAATAAATTTAAACTCTGTCAAAACACAGGGTACTAGTTTCAATCTTAGTAATTTAAAACAAAAGCAATCGGCCCACGTGGCCATAACTGAGGTAGAGAAATCCAATATAACAAACCACATTAGACCGTTTTAAGCAAAACAAGGGTGAAGAAAAGGAGTTCTTGTTTTATGTCCCTCAATACATAGCAAACATTCATTTCAGATTAGGTAAATGATCTGCTGTTTTATATATATATAGTTGATTTGTTACCCATAACATAATAGCAAAATCTATGACTAAAGTAAGGCTAGTGATCAGTCTCCAGGTTCATATGAAATAAAACAGTCGTCGTCAGTAAAATGGAACTATCATCACGATCGATTGAAATCACTATATATAACATTGCATTGTGATATTCGAATCCTAGGTTACATCACGAGTTGGATGGTGAGTGAGATTTGCCAAAGGCTGTCACACCTGTTGCGACGAACGAAATTCTAACATCTAGTCCAAACACATGATTGTTCAACCAATAAGCTTTCATTTCGTTGGTGTTAAGTCTAAATTCTGTTTTGATCCGCTAAAGAAGCACGGTCTATCGATATAAACGTAATTTACAACCCATATAACGAAACGACCAAATTACAATTCAGGAACCATAAGTTTATTTTTAAACTACGAGAAATCATTCCGAACATATTTTCTTCAACCTTCAGATTTTCGGGACAAAATTTCTGGAGTATTGAGCCAAAATAGTGTGTTATCGAAGATGTTCGAGGTCACAATTATAAACGAATTCTTTCAAAGCTTGAGTAAAATAAAGATATTGGTAACACTGTGCAATTTATGGTATTCAAAATAACAGTTATCAGTCAGTTAGATACTTTCAGTTTCTTTTGTAACAGTTAGGCCGAATTATGTCATTTTGTGAGGTTGACGAAGACTCTTTGACTCAATCGTTTTAAATTACACAGAAACGGAAACCTTATGCGTGATCCCTATGCGTTTGATGCAAGAAGAAAAAAGCCAAACAACTATATAAAATACCGCTAAAATGAATTTTACACCATACAATCGAAGCCTCTTCTACTACAAAATAGCGTACTATGCGATGAAAATCCCTTAAGTAGCTGGAAACTAGTACTAGTACTCTCAACAAAGTGGAATCAAATATCTATTTGCAAATACTCCATAGATAGATAGCTTTTTCCAGCAGTCAGTGAAAGAATAATAATAACTGACCGCTCCAGCCATAACCCTGAGCGCAGCCGAAAAAGATATCGTTGCCGATATGCCGGCACTTTGCAACAAAACGATTAAAAAACATAGGCACACCTTGACCAGGTTCAAATAACAATGACCTGTTCAAGAAGATCGGGAAATTAAAGAAAAATGTAAATGAAATAGAAGTAGTATAAAACAAAACATTCTGTGGTGTTTCTCGAGGCACAACTTTCTTTATAAACATTGCATTTTGGTTTTCCTCTTGTTGCCTAGTGTCAGTATTCTCCGAATTCGGCGACCATCTACCCGTGCGACAGTCTAGAATGGGCAATGTGCGATGGAAATATTGTTTGTTATGTGATTTTGACAAAACATTAAACGGAAGTAGAAGACGATGGAGGCTTTGAATAACCTCCATAAACAAGGCTGAAATATACATTGACGACAAACTCAACGTGTCTGTACTATCCACGTCCCAGTTGTGAGTGAAGAACTATAATGTTTCGAATTATTTGAATTATAGCACTAACTAAGAGTCCAAGAAATAACGCAATTGAATTAAGAAGTCACAAGCACAAACGAATGTACTGTATTTGGAATTCGAAATTGTGCATTCAACATGCACAAAAGTATCATTAGTCAATTCAAACACCACAAGTACATAGCAACTAAATGCGACTGAAATAACAACTACTGAGTTACACGTGCTACCCTCGTCAGACACGCACTTACTGACCAGAAATCTTCCAAAAACTGTGTCTTGAGCTTTTTTGCAATTTTTTCAAGCGCTATTTATAATGATAATATATATTCTTAGATAAAGATATGTTACGCAAGGCATGGCACTTTACGGAAAAGATTGAACTGTTACAATTGCTATAGGCTTTATTTTAATAATTTACTCAATTAAGTTGAAGTGTTATGGGCCACATTGGTTACGTTAGCCTCCACTTCTCGGAAAAACGTTTTTGTTGGTCTTCTTCTCTTTTTTTATCCTGATTATTCCAAATCGTTGCTTGCAAGTGATGTAATTTATTGATTTTTGTAAGGTGTGTTATTTTCACTATCACTGTCTTCTATTAAAGTCTACTTCAGACTGATGCTGGTTTGTTCTCTTCCATAGGAGGTTATCACCCATAATGTCTAGGCAACGCCACCGTAGTATATTGTGTAGAAATCTGTTAATAAATGCCTGTGCTCTATTGATGATGGAGATAGTGGTCCTTAAATTTTCAGCGTCGTGCAGTAGGATTGTTTTAACGTTTTTATTGAAGGTGGTCACTTTCATGTTTTTGTTGAGTCCCAGACATTCTTCAGTTGCAAGAGTTCTTTCCTTGCTATGATAGCCGGCGTCTTCACATCTACATCAGACCCCCTCCTCCATGCTTATCAATTATGCTGTCCAGGTGGGTATAGGTTCTCACGTTCTCCAGATATTCCTCATCATTTGTGACTTCGTTTACGTCACTGTGCTTTATTTTAAGATCTTGCTTTTTTTAATCTGTTGGGGTCTACTGCCACAGAAGCTACTGCTATATTGTCTGTCTCCACTTCCTTGTGTCTCTGTGCATGAAATATAATGGATAGGTCATCTGTAAAGCGTAAGCTGTCTAGCTACGTCCCAAATCCCTCAGGAGTTTCCTGCCTACACCGCCAACTGTTTTTTATTAGTAGCCAATGAAGCTGACGTACAACAAAGATATGCATTCATTTCATTGTGCAACAGTGTTTCATATCGTCTCACTTTCGTAGATGTTTTGTCGATTCTTACGAAATGTGGTCTGTTTACCTGAAACCGTGAGATCTACAGAGTCTTTCATCCGTTTCGTAAGCAATTTGTTGATAACTTTTTTGCTATTGACAGCAATGCCATCTTTCTGCAGTTCTTGCACTTGCCAAGATAACGCTTCTTCAGTTTATTTGTGAGGCATCCCTCTTTCCATTCTGTTGCTACTTAAAATTCCACTGAAATCACTCCGAACGGAATATGAAGTCCCTTTGCAGTTACCTCTTCATCTAAATTCAGCTGGCTGTTGATTTCTTACTCCATTTGTCTGAAGGTTACGCTGATTTCTCCGAAGAATAATTCCAATCTGTTTTTCACCTCCTTATTCAACTTTCAAATGATTTATCTAATTACCAGCAAACGTTCTTAACCTCATTAATTCTTAAAAGTTTTGGGATTATTTATTGCCACTAATACATGTGAGATATTATCAAAAACATTTTATTACTTGAAAATGTTCTTGATAACATGATTTTCTGATTGAAAACTGATAGCACTTCTTTGAAAATTACTGCATCCGAGAGGCATTCTCTAGGCTCAATGTTCTGCTGTGCAGTAATCCATTTATTTGTACTCGCGCTTGCCTGTCGGCGGTGCAAACAAGTTAGCTGCAAGTATCGTGTAGATGATGAGGTAGAAATCGACTTATTGAAAATAGAGACAGAATAAATTGTTAATAATAATAATATATTTCTGCAGGTACACGCCATTTTTACAGACATGACCTATAAATTACAACATTTGTTGGTTCACAAAATACTTCGCAACTTATTGAGTTTATAGCTGATATGAAGTATACCCGTAAAGCGCTTGCTGTAAACTATGACCTTGAGGGGACGCGTACGTTAAGTTTGTTCCAGACGTCGGAATTTTCATGGCTGTGCCCTCAAAGCAAATTTCTGAAGAAGAAAAAGAGAAACAGAAGAGCAGCAAGGCACTAGGGTATGAACGCCAAACGTTGCTTAACATTGTGTAGTAGAACAGAAAGAGGTAGAATAAATTAGAATGAATGCATACTATCTCTTGTTAGAGTGAAATGAAGTCAGAGGCTCCATATTAGAGAATGTAGTAATAAAAAACAATGAGTTGTGTCGTTTAACGAGTTGTAGTAAGCTCACATGAAGGAAAGGAAGTCAAGGCTGGTACAAGGAAAGCGGTTTTTCGGAAGGGTGTGTGTATAGAGGGTGAAGTGCTAAGAATACTAATGACTATATCTTTTGTTGTCTAACTTTTTTTCCTTTTTTTGTTTATCCGATTCCAGCCACACAATCCTAGTGTAAAAGTCCGTGTTAGCATGTTATAGGTTGTCTTAGTAGAATAGCTAATCCAGCATAATATTGGGAACGTGAGTCTGAGTGGTGAGCGTAGGAAAACAATCTATATCACAGATTGATTGACTTATTCTCAGTCATAAGTCAGTCAGTCAGCTACAACGCAGGACCAGGCACATGTGTGCATCGGTCCAGGTTGCCATACCGCATCAACACAACAATATGTACACCGGAATCATAACAGTGGTTAGGTAAAAGGTGGTAATATATAAAAGAAAGATTGCATATAGAGATATAGTACAAGAAGAAAGAATTGGTTCGTAGAAAGAAAGATATGAAGCGATTTTAATCTCTTAGTTTAAGGGAAGACAGGGAGTGTATATTTCGTGCCTATAGGTAACCCCCGTACTATTGATAGAAGAAACCACAGAATTATGGAGTACGTGTTTATTTCGATCTTAGCGCAGTCACAGTGGAGCGTGGGATTATCTGTTCAGACAAACAAAGGCTTTCAGCATTCAATATAAGATAATAAGGAATATAACGCTTATACAAAATAAGGAAGTGAATGAATACTTGAACAATACTGTTTTGGCATATGCTTGGTTGTTTGGGGTCAACTCTTAACCAACCAACCTATGCTGTTACATTAGCTTCCCCCTAGAATCGACTTCCGTAGGAACGTCGGTTCGATTAACCTATCTATCAAAAACACCTTAGTTCTATTTCTCATTCCAAGGGAAAGTTATCAACTCACTCAATGTTTGACTTACAATAAGTGGCAACTAACGCTGTCAACGGTAGTCCATGGATGTCTCTTCATTTACTAGTTTGTCATCTTATTTAGTAGCATGTGATTTCTTCTACAACTATAGCTGACGGTTTACTGAGTGCTTTCATGAGAAAGAGTGTTAAACTGTGGAATAAGAATATCTGAGGAAGTGCCGCGAGCGGGCTACCCAACACCATGTTGGTGAGGTACGATTTTTCCATGCTCAGACCGGCTATCAGGTGTTTACTCACCTGCCTCTTGAGTCGCCCTCAAGTAAAAAGTAAAGAAGAATCTACTTCAAAGGTAATGGTGAAAACCAATCAAACCTAAAGAACCGCTCCACTGCCTGCATCAAAATAATAAGATACAAAATGGAAATACATAAACATAATTGATAATTGTTCGGTTCCACGTAAGTGATTGGCCTCCAGAACGGATTGGTATTCTGGAAGAAAATAGACATAGTGTAGCCATCTTGTGTACGAAAAGGTATGAAAACAAATAAAATCCTTTTTTATAATGTGTAAATGTAAAAGTGTAAACTTGCTAGAAGTTGGACTCATTGTCAAACCCGTTCAAATGTGTGACCTTGGGAATGTGACAACCGCCTTTTCTAACCAGGTACGTAACCAAGGGTGCATAATTTTACTCCATAAAACGGAAGAGAATATACGGTTAAAGAGGGGAGAAAATTGTGTAGAGTATGAGGATCAAGTACAGTTGTGTCAAATACTCTTTTCTGGTTTGATTTAAATATGTATGATATACTGAGGCAATATTTCGTCAATTAATCAAAGTAACGAATTTGTCTGCACCTTAGAAGTGTGTAAGTCCTATTACTCATTAGTATTATGAATGAATAATTAGTAAAAGGAAAGATTGCAGTCACCCCTCGTGGTCTGATGTGGCCTAATGGCTAGGTACGCGGTCTAGCATTCAGAAGGGCAGAGGTTCGAGTGCGTGTGGGTCATGCGTTTTTGTTCATCGAAACCCCCTTCAATACGATGTTTGTTGGCCATAAGTTGCTCAGATATGAGAGAAAAATAACAGGAGGACTGGTTGATATATCAGAATGCCATATTGGAACAGTACACGTTCTTTGTTTGGATTACTAATAATACTATAGAGAAAAAAAATCTACAAGTTTTGTAATTTCCATTTTACGTTATACTTAAACCGAGAGAAAAAGTGTATATATATAAAAGTTACTGACATAACATGTCTTTTTTATAACGCTAGTGTTAAGTTCCAGGGTTTTGTCAGGACCACTAATAATAATTGGTTTAACGTTAACATAGCTATGATAGTCATATCGTTAGTTCAATGTTATGATTACTTAAGAGTTCCTTTATAAGTTGTGTTTAAAATTAGGTATGCGGAATCAATGCGGCTAACATAGTAACCTTACAGTAGCGCACTGTACTATATCTGCACGGTTATTGATTCTTAAATGTCAGAATTTTAAAAAAAAATCTGAATATCGCCAATAAAGATGGGTTATATGATCACACTAAAAAGCATGCTGCAGGAAAACTGGTTAAGTCATTACATAAGTTTCCTAAACATGAAAAAAAATGATGAGAACTTTAATAAGTACTTGGCCATGGTTTAATCCAAAATGTTTTGTCTAGAAAACCACTTATTAATAGTAGTATTAATCGTATCAAGCTACTAAACATATCTTCGACCGAAAACTTTTAGAAGTAGTTCATATGGTATATATGTATAGCCAGTCTACGTGAAAAATGTATATAGATATATAAGAATTACAGCCAACATAGTTAATTAACCAGAAAAAGAAATTATAAAACTCGCCTGGGTTGCTTTTTGATATCGTTGTATTTGCCAGTGTTAGTTGTATGAGTTTGATTAAAATCCTCAGCCATCGTTTCGGAATACCTAGCTTATGTGTCCAGTATTAAAAAAAATATTTAACATAATACTTATATATTAAAGGTAAAAGGTCTGGGGAGTTGTAGGTGAGGCGGAATGGGGGAAAAAAATATTTTTAAGTAGATGCAGGGTCTGATTAGCTACGTGGTTAGATTTTATCCTGCAGCCGAAACTGTCAACATCCTTGACTGACTAATTGGATGTGCCCAGCGGACCGTTTTAGTCATTTGTAAAGATTTATCATCTTTACATTTCGATTCCGTAATGGATTTGTCAGTTAAACGATCTAACAATACGTATGGTGGTTCATGATCTAGATAAGCCGGTTTTAGCCTATCAATACTTATTGTGTCGATGTTTCCATGTTTTTCTATCACGAAATATTTAGATTTTCTTGAGACGACTTTGAAAGGACCTTCAAATGGAGGACTGAGTGGTGATTTTATTTTATCACATCTTATCCAGACGTGCGTGCAATTGCTTAGGTCTTTAGGTACATATACGGCGCGCGATTGTTCGCGAGTATTAATTGGTTTAAGTTTGGACATATGGTCCCGTAGTTGATCTACGTAATTTTCTAAATTAAGTTTTTGACTGTTAGTATTAGGGTTAATAAATTCACCTGGTAGTCTCAGAGTTGTTCCGAAAACCAGTTCCGCAGCTGAACACTGTGCGTCAGTTTTGACAGATGTTCGTATTCCCAACATAACTAAAGGTAGGAATTCTGTCCACTGATTGGGGTTTGAGTGAGATATAAGGGCGGTTTTTAGCTGACGGTGAAAACGTTCTACCATCCCATTAGCCTGAGGATGATATGCAGTGCAGCGTATCCTATTAGAGCCTAGAAGTTTAGCCAAGTTATTAAATAGTTCGGATTCGAATTGCGCTCCTCTATCCGTCGTTATTGTTATGGGTGTACCAAAAATGGTTACCCAGTTCTGCATGAAAGCTTTGGCTACTGTTTCCGCTGTGATGTCCGCTATCGGGATGGCTATAGGGAATCTGGTAAATCGATCTATGCATGTAAAAAGATAATTAAAACCGTTTGAACGTGGTAAAGGACCTACCAAGTCGATATGCACATGTGCAAAACGTGCATCTGGTTGCGAGAAAACACCTATGGGTGAATTTGTGTGACGATTAATCTTTGATTGTTGGCATGCTGAACACTCTCTAACCCATTTGTGTACATCCTTCTGTAAATTCGGCCATATATATCTGGCATTGATTAGTTTAGTTGAAGCTTTTGCTCCAGGATGAGACAAAGAATGAAAGTTATTATATATCAACTTTCGCATATTTTTGGGAACGAAAGGTCGCGGCATTGCCTTGGTCGTGTCACAGTAAATTAGAATACCATCGATAGGTGATGGGAACTGTTTTAAATTAAGACTTGAATTGTTTGTTTTGAGTAGGTTTTGTAATTCTAGGTCCTGCTCTTGTTCGTGTCTCAACGTCTCGAAGTTTACTGTAGACTGCTGTACCACGTTCATTTCTAGTCTGGATAAAGCATCTGCCGCCTGATTGTCCTGACCTTTGACATGTCGGATATCGCTTGTGAACTGTGATATATAGTCAAGGTGTCGGACTTCTCGAGGTGAGTACTTATCGGCTCTCGCTTTTAATGCATTCGTCAGTGGTTTGTGATCCGTAAAGACTATAAATTCCCTACCTTCTAACATGTGTCGGAAGTGTTTAATAGTCAGGTAGATTGCAAGAAGTTCTCGCCCGAAGGTAGAATACCTCGTCTCAGCTGGAGCGAGTCTTTTCGAGAAGAAAGCAATTGGTTTCCAGGCGTTTTTAACCAGTTGGTTAAGGGTACCGCCTACTGCTTTATCTGAAGCATCCACCATCAAAGCAAGTGGGGAAAGAGAATTCGGATATATCAACGTAGTTGCTTGAGCCAGTTTATCTTTAAGCTGTTTAATAGCTTCGACGGCGTCAGAAGACAGTTTGAATTCTTTTGGTTTTCCTTTAAGTAAATCTGTTAAAGGTTGCATTAATTGTGCACAACCTGGTATGAATCTGCGATAAAAGTTAATTAGACCTAGAAAACTTCTCATTTGTGTTAGAGAGCTAGGTATCGGGTATTGTTTGATGGTATCCACTTCTTTTTTTATAGGTTTAATCCCTTCTGGGCTTATTGTGTGACCAAGAAATTCTAAAGTTTGAACACCGAAAACACACTTACTTTGATGTATGTTTATTCCATGTTCATTCAATCTTTTCAACACTGCTCGTACATGCTCTTCGTGTGATTGCAAATTGGGGCTGGCAATTAACAAGTCGTCTATATACCCCTGCGCAAATGGCATATCTCGAAGTAGGTTATCTATGAATCTTTGAAATGTCTGTGCCGCATTTCTCAGGCCGAATGGCATGCGTACAAACTCGAATAAGCCGAAGGGTGTTGTAATAGCTGTCTTAGGGATATCTTCATCAGCCACCGGGATATTGTGATATGCCCTGACTAAGTCAATTTTGGTGAATATGTTCATACCCTGTAAACCGTTTGTGAAATCTTGTATATGCGGTATTGGGTACCTATCTGGTACGGTTTGACGGTTGAGGGCTCTGTAATCCCCACACGGTCGCCAGTCACCTTCATTCTTCTTTGGGACCATATGCAAAGGGGATGCCCATTGACTATCAGAGGGACGGATAATACCCAGTTGTAGCATATAATCAAACTCGGCTCTAGCGATTTTGAGCTTATCTGGTGCTAGTCTCCTGGGTTTTGCAAACACCGGTGCACCTTCGGTTTTGATAGTGTGACTTACTTTTAGTTTGTCTTTGGAAGGCTGTGGGTTTGGTTTAGTTAAGTTTGGAAATTCCGCGAGTATATCTTGGAATTTCGCTGTTGTTACTGGAGGGGTTTGAATCAAGTTAAGAGAGCTGATGTGACTTTCTTTGCCTTTTGTGTAAAACGAAGTTTCTTTTAGTGTTAATCGCCGTTTCTTGGTGTCAACTAGAAATTCGTATCTCTCTAGAAAGTCCATCCCCAGTATTGCCAGATCTAAGTCGGCTACCGTGAAAACCCAAGGGAATTGCCTTCTGAACCCCAAATCTAGGGTTAACGTTTTCTGCCCAAATGTCGCGATTGTAGTTTTATTTGCAGCTTGAAGTGTAATCGGGGATGTTTCTCGACTAATCTCAGTTTTATTTCGAGGGATGATGCTAAGAGCAGCGCCAGTGTCCACCAAGAAATTCAAGCCCGAGTTTCTGTCTCTGACATAAAACAAGCGACAGTTTAGGCGCCCCTCCTCAGTTGTCGCGACCTGGGGAGGGGTTACTCGTTTCCCGCTGTCTTGGAATTATGCTTAGGCCAGGCGCATGGTTGCCTGCACTTGGTTGAGTTGACACCAAACTTCCAGTGGTACCAACAAAACTGCCCAGATTGTCTGGACATTTGTGACCTATTTTGTGACTTGGATCGTGATCGTTGTGGTGACCTGTTCCTGTTTGTATGACCCATTTGCATTCTAGTGACAGCCTCAGTGAGACTCTTAACACTCGCAATGAGTCCTTCTATGACGGGGTCTTTTGCTGATTCTACTTTCTGTGTGTGATTTATTGTGCCTGATCCAGTTGGAGGACCTCTTTCCATTATTCTATCAGCTATACGCGCTAAATGAGATAATGAGGTTTCAGGATCTTGTGCATCCAAACAATGTTGGACGTAGCATGGGAGAGCTTGTATCCATCCTTGTTTTAGGACTGCTTCACCCACTGTGTTATCACCCACTAAGACTTGGAGGTGACGTAGAAACTGTGACGGCGACCGATCACCTAGTGTTTCACCTTGAAAAAGTCTTTGGATTCTTTGACTATCTGATAATGATAAACGGTTCATTATCTCTCGTCTTAAGACGGTGTACGGTTGTGGTGATGGTGGATCTAAAATCAAGTCACGGACTTCTTTGGCGACTGAAGGAGGAAGGATAGAACACAAATCTCTATAGCGAATCCCTTCAGATTTGATATTGTGTCTCGTGAAATAATGTTCGAGTTGAGCAAACCACAACTCAGGATCACTACGATCAAATTCTGGAAGTCGAGATTTCGTAGTCATAACAGTGTCTATCTCCACTGGTGACAAATCCTCCAGATTATGGGTTTCTTTTAAGTTTGACATGAGGTATGTGACAAATATAGCAACAAAATTAGCACGAAAAAAAAATGGTTTCTATGACACGAATAACTTAAGATAATAAAAAAAATAAACTATTTATATACCCAACTTAGTTTACGGATTATCAGGTCTACTTTTACGATTGAGCAAAAAAAATAATATTAATAACAAAAATGAGGTTAATTTGTGTTCAAAAAGGGCTCACCAATTTCGTGCCTATAGGTAACCCCCGTACTATTGATAGAAGAAACCACAGAATTATGGAGTACGTGTTTATTTCGATCTTAGCGCAGTCACAGTGGAGCGTGGGATTATCTGTTCAGACAAACAAAGGCTTTCAGCATTCAATATAAGATAATAAGGAATATAACGCTTATACAAAATAAGGAAGTGAATGAATACTTGAACAATACTGTTTTGGCATATGCTTGGTTGTTTGGGGTCAACTCTTAACCAACCAACCTATGCTGTTACATATACACCGACGCCATTGTGATCGATTCTGAGCCATGTCATCAAGAGTCTCCAACCATTGGTTACGATAGTCACGCGGACCCCAACCAAGTAGTCTGCATCTACCAACATGGCTCAGACTAGAAGTTAGTGACTTCAAGCACTGATGCCACGTTTTGGTTTGGCCGCCCCTAACTTTCTTCCAACCATTTCCAATACCGGATAACATTGCACGTCGTGGTAATCGGTGTTCAGGCATACGTAACACGTGGCCCAACCATCTCAGTCGATGAATATTAACAACCTCATCAACTGATTTACCATCATTTCCTAATACCCTTCGTTTAACCTCACTATTACTTACCCGGTTATCCCAGCAGACGCCAGCAATATTCCTAAGGCATCTGTGGTCAAATACTAATAGCTTACGAATGTCTTCTACTCTTAAAGGCCATGTTTCGCTGCCGTAAATTAAAACAGAACGGACTGCCTCGCAGTATACTCGTCCTTTTATTGATAGACGGATATCTCGCCTTCGCCATAGGTGACGTAAGTTGGCAAAAGCCAAGCGAGCTTTTCGAATCCGTGCTGAGATTTCGTCCGATACCAACCCACTACGGCTGCTCAGACTTCCAAGATAAATGAAGTTGTTAACGCGTTCGACTACTTCACTCCCTATCCTTAGTTCAGGTGTTAACGCAGACCAGTCCTGAAGCAACAACTTGCATTTCGAGGGAGAGAAGCGCATTCCAGACATCCTGGCATTGTTGTTCAGTGCTACCAAAAGACTCTGCATTTTGTCAGCGTCTTCACCAAACAGGACTATGTCATCTGCGTATTCTAAGTCGATAAGTGGACCTCCTGGTTGGAGATCAATACCCGAGAACTCAGTCGACGAGAAAGTTATTTCCATCAGTAGGTCTATGATGAAGTTAAACAAAAATGGGGAAAGTGGACATCCTTGACGGACACCACTTGAGGTTGCAAAAGTAGATGACAGTTCGCCATAAGCTCTCACTCGACTAGTAGTGTTCGAGTAAAGAGCCTTCACAAGGTTTATGTACTTCTGAGGTACGCCTTTTAATGACAGACACTGCCACAGAACCTCGCGGTCTACCGAGTCAAATGCTGCTTTTAAGTCAAGAAAGACCACCATTGTCGGACATCGATAAGTATGCCTGTGTTCTAGAACCTGACGAATGGTGAATATGTGGTCGATGCAGCCACGACCAGGTCTGAAGCCAGCTTGGTTTTCTCGTGTTTGCAGTTCACGAGTCTTAGTTAGGCGTCTGATTATTATTGAGGCTAGTATTTTAGATATTATATTAGTTAAAATAATCCCTCTGTGATTGTCACATGATGATTTTGACCCTTTCTTATATATTGGGACGATAAGTGATTGTGACCAGTCAGATGGAATAACGTCTAACTCCCAGATCTTAGATAAAATATTAGTCAACATAATCGCTAAAATTGGACCACCATCCTTAAAGACTTCTGGAGCCAGTCCATCTGAACCAGCAGCCCTTCCTCGTTTCAGATTATCTATAGCCTTTTGAACTTCAGCAAGACTTGGGGGACCTACTTCAATGTTCCATTCACGCTGTCTGGGAATAGATGGTAGTTGTAGAGTAGCTGAAGGCCAGCTGAACTGTTCTCTGAAATGTTCAGCCCGTCGTTCTAAACGTCTGGACTGGGAGCAGATGAGATTATCGTCTTTTTCCGATATAATCTCACTTACACTTGACTTATTAATTCCAGTTTCTTTTATTAGTCTGTAAAGCTGTCTTGTGTTCCCTATAGCCGCCGCCTTTTCCATCTCTTTTGCTTTCGTTGCCCACCACTGCTCACGGTCGTTTCTTAGACTTTTTCTTAACCTAGATCTGATTTTTTGTCGCTCTTCATCATGTTCGGAACCTGATGGAACGAGTTTGCGAGAATCCATCAGTGTGATAGACTTTGAAGAAATCCACCGGTTCTTTGAAACTCTGTGGTTTAAGTTGCTAATACATGTCACTGCTGCTTCCACAGCTGCTTGTATATCTTTCCAAGCAACATCTGGGTCAGCCTCGGTTTCAGAACTACCTAAGTGTGAACTCAGTTGTTCCTGGAACCTATTTTTGGTTTTCTCGTTACTCAACTTAGTTCTAATGGGTCCAATGTGTAGTTTGGAGCGAGGTTTCAGTAGACCTGGGACAGAGTTTTGAGCACTAGAATCGTTGACTATGGTGACACTTGAGGAAGAAGCCGAAGGAGGAAGTTTAGGGTTGAAAGTCGATGTAGGAAGAATAATAGGAATTGAAGAGGAAGGTTGATTATGAATACAGTGGTCTTGGGTGCTGTTAGAGGTATGAGGGCGGTTATCACTTCCCGGTTGCCCACACCGTGAAAGGGTTTTTCTGGAGGTACCTGAAAAGGAAATTGGATTAGAGGCGGTCTCAGCGACCTGAGAGCGTGACAGCAGTGCCCAAGGGACAACTGCTTGAGGCCGGTCGCGCACGGCCTTTTCGTGGAAGGTTTTTGACGTGTTAGCTCCGTTCTTCAAAGAGCCTTACAGCCGGAGACGGAAATCCGTGAGGTAAGGTGAGGTGTGCATTTTTAGGGTCGACCTTTTCTAACCCCACCCCTCCTTGTGGGAAGGCAGCATCGCTGTCATGCTGGTTGTCTGAAGGAAACACCTTACGGCTGTCACACCTCTGTACAGTTAGCAGTACGACTTCGCTTTCGGACCTTAGGTTTGTTGCTTTTAGTCTTACCGCTCTTCAACCGACCTGTCTGACATGGTAGGACCTTGAGGAACGGTTGTTCCAGCCAGTATAGCTCGGTTGCTTCATCACGATAGGCAAGCCCGACCACCACGTCAAGGTAACAACAACGGTCGTGTCTCAGTCATAAAATACATGATACATACAAAATGTTCTGTCGCACAAACACGAGTGGATTGAAGTTATCGCCTTTAAATTCGTAAAACTCATACTCTATGAATGAGAGTGGTGTGATTTTGTATGGTTTCAGCTATCTAAACTTTTACAAGTCGATTGTTATTCAGTGCTGTCTATGTGATTATCAGGGAGAGCAAAAGTTATAACCTTGGGCAAACGTATGTTAATGATAATGAGATTTAGTGGTGAGAAACAGGTATTGTTGTTTTGGGTATTCAGTACTTTTGATAGAGCAGAATATTTCATGTTCAGATATTAAGAAAATTTAGAACCTAAAAATGTTCTGTGTATCACTGACGAATCCAAAATATCTGATTATATTAAAAATCATAGTGCAGAGATGCTTGCTTAGTTCGAAGTAGACTCCACAGTTTGTATTTTGAGTAGTTTTATGAGCATCAACTAAATTACAGTTAATTTACTATGTTAGTCCAGTACAACAATCTTAATGCAATAGCTTTGTTGTCGCACATGGTCATAAATATGACAGACGTCTATGAAGGGTTTAGTGGAAAATGTTGAGGGCGGTTGAAATAAACGTAAGATATAAATAACATCAAGATTTAACGTGTGCAAGCTAGGTCAACATGTTTGCTTCAAAGGGAATGAATTTTTTTGAATTTAGTGACAAAATTTAAAAGTTAAGACATGACTTATGACGCTCCTGGTAAAAATATGACGGGGTTAATATGAACTTTTCACGTGAGTTTACTGTAGTTAGAATACTAACATCTAGAAAAGTGGTGCAATGAGAATTAGGACAAAGAAATGTCGAGTTATTGTCCAGTCTATTATACTTCAGATTATCTCATGGCAGTATTTTGTTATATGAAGCTATGAAATATATTTTATCCAGAAAACAATTTTTGGAGTTGTGTTTATATGAAATAATATATTTGGCTAGTCGAAGTGAAAGTATCTGCACGCTACGAAGTGTCGTAAACATAGTAGATCATTCACTGAATTAGTGAAACTTGTTTGTATTATTTTCGGGACTCAGACTATCCGGTAGATTCGAGGTATGAATATTCAACTGTGACAAAAGGTATAAATCCAAAAAGTACCAGACTAAACACGGAGTGTTGCAGCGAAGTATCTGCTGTAGTGTTTCGTTGTCTCCGTCACTAGGTTGACTAGATTCAAATCCTAAGATAGTCTACGCAAGTATATGTAACTTGCAGGACGAACAATGTAAATAGAGCCTAAAATTGTAGAAACCTTGTAAATTGAGGTGGCTGTATGTTTCCTGGATATTGTTTTTGATTCCGGGAAACAGATCAAGACGTCAGACAGTGGTCGAGAGGAAAAATATTAAGTAATAGTCCATGCTTTAAAATAAAGTAAGGTATTCAGTGAAGAATGAAGATGAAGAATTAGACCTATATAACTATCAAATTCTCGTTTATATTAATTCGAAGCTTGTGTTCATTTGTGTCAATAGAGCGCCATATTTGTTAGAGGCCGATGTTTTGATAAACCTATTTCTCTGAAGCATGTAAACGCCACTAAATTCTGTTCATAAACCTTGATAGCTAATCATATCTAAATAATCAGTCACTAGCATTTATAGTGCTAGCAAGCTGGCTATGGACACTCATCGATATTAAAATGCGACAGTAGAAGTGAACAACAATCGACAGATCAAAAGAATAAGTAAAAGCCAATCGGTAAAATCAACGTTTATAAGAGGATAAATAATGGACTGGGTTAACTCAGCCAGTTTCACCGAAGTTATAAATATGTCCTAGGTCGCTATTAGTACACTAATCTATGCTGACAGAGTAACAAACTTGTTCCGCGAATGCACGTTTTTTATGACGTGACTATATAATCTATTAGCCCTTACGTGGAAGTGTCATCACTATATATTAACACTCCCTATTTTAACAAAAATTGGTTGCTGTTAGAGACTTCTGAAGAATACACTTCGTTTGGAAAGAGAGTAATATATTTAATACGAAAAGCAGAAGGTGAAAGAACACACATGAGTGGCCTGGCTGCGCCGTTGTATTTAGCGACCCAACCAGTTGCCATTGGAATACATCCTAAAAGTAAATGTGCACAAATTTTCTGCCCACTTAGCTTACTAGTTGGAGATATTGATACAACGAATCAGGCTTTAACAAATTTAAATAAATGGTCATTTCTAACTTGCCGTGTTGTTTATGTTAAACCAAACTTATAAAGTGTTCCCACGTTCACCATTTCTGACCTTTTCAAGGTATTAATTATCAAATGTAAGTCGTCTCAGTTACTATATGTTCATCTTCAAAGATCGTGTGGTTGGAAATCAATATTGATACAAAACTACTCTTCAGCCACAAATCTGTTACTGCGGTTGACAAACGGATCACCCTTGATCGTTTGCAACTTTGAACCTCATTTCTAACCAATTTGATAGAAGTAGCAATTTCAATGGTTTTATTCGACCTCTTATAGAGCACTGAAGAATAATTTTGTCTCCTTCACACCAAAAGGATAGGATTATGTTGGGGCATGTTCAAAGGTGATTCGCGAAATCAGTTCGAAGATTTAAACTCGAACCGTGTGAGGTACGTGCGAATCTCTGGATCTTTACCCTTTAAAATAAAGTTGACTGAAGGGCAATACTTTCACCGCGCCCCAGCATTCTATCCAAACCCTCTAGATGGTCAACTGATTCTCTTCTGGAATACAAAACTCGTCAGAAAAACTGATGAAATAATGATAACACAGGATTATTACTGCGAAGTAAGTACGCACTCTGGTTCTTTTTTGAGGTCAAGGTAAAAGATGCTTTACCTGCTTAGGCGTTTAATGCACTTCCAAAGAGTTCTTAATAAGTAACCTTCCTAATGACTCGAAATAGTAAAACAAATTTACTTCTGCTTTCACGTATTCCTTTCGTTTCATATACTTAAGTTTTTACATCAAGGTACTAGTGACCCAGTGCCACTAGAAATGGATGCAAGTTAGGAGGAAATGTCTATTATTTGACAGTTACTTGAACTTTTTAGAAAGATGTCCTTTGACAGCGCACTATTTGTATGTAAACGTTACTATTTCATCGTTATACGTTTCCACGTCTAAAGTATATAGACAATTTTCAAGCACAAAAACGCATCCTAGGGGGACTAGATCTGCTAAATGTCAAACAGAAGGGTACATATTTTTGTCTTGCTACAGTTTATTTATCTAATAATTCAGATAAAGAGAGTTTTTCAATTTAAACTTCAATACAACCTATAAGATTGGTGTATCAAACTCTAAGTGAGTGTTTTCTTGCCTTATAATTAATAGGTGGCGTTTGGTGCTACATTGTTTGTGGAGGAGTTGGTTATAAGCAGTAAAAATAGCCATTTTTCTGGAAATTTTATTACAAATGATTGTTTCAATGTAACTCACTCGTTTCGATTTTTAAAATACAACTATTATTTAATCAATTCGTAAAACACTTGAGTAGTTTTGAGTGTCAACGGATCACAAAGACTCACATGAGACTTCGTCATTTCAACCGTTAAACTTTTCAAACCTAACCTCATCTGTTACGAAACGCTCTGCTACCATTATATTGACCGCAAATAAGTCACCTGTTTTGTGTTTGTACACAAAGGCCACTTTCGTTTCCTTTTTATTGCTGAGACCTGAAGGTCTTTGGTAGCCCCATGCCGCTTACCCTCTTAAATCATTATCGATTGTACTCACGTAAATGAATAACAGGATGAATACAAGAATGAATTTCGGACACGTGTTATTCATACACTGTAAACGATGAAGAGAGGAAGGCCGGAAAGAGAAAACATTCCCACTCACTATACTACTGAATACAATCGTTAATATAGTTCAAAATAGATAATGCGTAGTGTGGCAAAGAGAAATGCTTTGGATAAAATAATATGTGACAAACGTACACGCAAGGCACATAAGTGTCGAGATAGAAGGACATAAAAGTAAGATATGTATGTATACTGACAAACATAATTTCTTATGAAAACAATGGTTATTATAAAGATAAAAGTGACTCAATTGTCACATGCTCTCTGAGTTATTAAGTTCTGTTCAAAAGTTAGGACGAAGCACGCGTGTATTAGTATTAAAGACTACAAATTCATAACTGTTATTGTGTACCTCACTATTTATCCGTAGAAAATACATTTCTTATTGGTTTAGCACCTATAATGCTACCCAGCATTTTTAACCCATGGGTCAGAAATTGCAAAACTACCTTGTTGCGAGAGCTATATAGGATTTTCAAACTGTAGCTCAGAACTAAATACTAAATTTATAATCTGTGACTGAGTCATGTTATCTTTTTGTTTGTGTTTTACATTGCTTTTGTTATCTGTAACATTAAGAACTGTAAGAATATCAACGTTTTCACCTTAGTGTAAGCTTTTAATTCTATATCCATCCCCTTCTAGTGTACAAAACTGGCTACGAAGTTACTGGCAAAACTCCTGCTCTCAAGCAATTTTTTATTTCGTCTCCATCAACGATTAAGGAATAGCCTCACTTTAGGTTTGTCTAAACTACTTCGACATTGTGAGTAAAACGATGTGATTTTAGGTTAATTGTTAGGCTCTGTACACTTACACACGTTTGGTGTTTCCAGCTTTGTGCTAAAGGTAGGTTTGTTTCTCATAAATGTCGATGAAATCTGGGTTTGAAAATTGCTGCGTAGAGTGTAATCCTTTACACTATAAATACAGTATTTGTCGAAGTTCAATAATGTGGGACTTGGAAAGATGATAGGTGACTGTAAATATAGATAAAATGACTATAATTCCCTGATAATCACCAATAAATAAGCTCAGAATGTTTGTTTTTATGAATCCATGAGTTTGTTAAGAAGAAATATAGAATCCGAATCGCATTTGAGCAGAAATCGTTTGTGAATATGAAAATGTAAAGGATATCCAGGGTCACTCAGTATTCCATTTCCTTCCTCAAAGTATAGATACTGATTTGATGACGGTTGGACCCCAAAACAACCCCTTTCTCATATTTGGATTCTTCATAGCCGAGAAATAAGTCCAACCTCAACCGTTTCTGAGTCGTAGCTGATGAGAAGCAACGTATACCCATTAATTAACTATAAACCTTTCTAGTGTACTAGTCTGTAACTATGGTATGTGACCACTATCCAAGTGCGTGGCGAGAAGCTTGTGGTCAGAATTTGTAGTCCATGAGTTTGGTAGGCAACCCGACCATCTAAATTATAAATTTTATTTCCGACTTTGAAAAAACAACATATTTGTTTTACGATCGAGGTAATAACTCAGTCCATTTATCATAGCAATACCTATACAGGCTGAAAAATGATATTTAATAGTAGCTTATTATATAATCGCACTTTCAAAACCATTTTGAAACGTTTAGTTACATTTTACTTATTTTTACTCATATTTCATCAGTGATTTAGATTTGCTTACGCCTATAATACAGCTGACTTCACCAAATCTTCCACTATGATTACCTGACTCGACAGTTCACGCGAAACGGACTCTTTGTCGATCCTTTAACTAGAGCCATCCATGAGAAGACAGGATTTGAAGAAAAACCCTGTATCTCCGGAAGAAACAGCAAAGAATCTAGCTAAAGTTCGTTTTATGTATAGTATTGTACAAGACGAAGAACCCAATAGGAATATGCGTTAGTTACACATTATCTCCGAGTCACAACAATATTAAGGTGTGGAGGTCCACAACAACAGTTTGTGTTGAGATAAACTCAGCAAACAGCACTACTGTTTTGAAGCAACCCTAGCCAAAAGAAATGAAAAATAAGCTTAGGGCTGATCTAAATTTAATAAACTGTAGTGGTTATTATATCCCTGAATTTTTACATTGAAAAGAAAACGAAGCACTGTGCGTTACTAAACCTGATTGTTACATTGAAAATATTCAATGCTGTATTAAGCAGCATCATTTGCGTACGCTTTGTGGATAAACATAATTTAACAATCGTCTGCAGTTATTTGATATTATTTAACACAACCAAGTGACCAAATCCAGTACTACGTACTAGGCTTTATAACAAAGATATTTAAGGGCTAGGGATGCTATCTGATTACTAGTGAGTTGATCGAGGTTCAAACCTACAATAAAATGGTCGAACCTCGAGTACTTGAATCACTTTCCCTCTGGCTCACAAACTAGTTTGGTAGTAAAATCATTTAATGGAATTGATAATTTTATCCGAGCTTCCTTGTTACTTTCTCATCCTCATCCAGAATTTGATCACCGAATTGGTTTTATACTTTTCGTTTGGCTCATTTTAAACGTTGATCCTTCTGAGGCTATGTATTAATATCCGAATCTAAGGCTACGAAAATCATTTGATGTTATCAAAGTTTGCTCAGTCGAGCAGGAAAATTTGTTCCTCAGTTCCACTCACCCTTATACACACGTATAAAAGTTGATCGATGGGGTTGTTAAATGTATGTAAAGATGGAAAATGATTATTTTGTCTAAAATGGTTTATGAATTCAGAACGTATCGTTTATTTTTATTATTTATAATGTTCAGTCTTCTTCGCTTTGTGTTTGAACACTTGTATCTGGAAAATTCCAGGTGTAGTAATATAATGCTAAGCAACGTTTGTTGTATGTCTCTTCTTTTAATTTCATGAAACTGTTGATGATGAAACATAAATGTATCAAAAAGTATTGTATCTGTTATAAATGTTCATGGCATTTTTTTGGTGAAAACAGGTGATATTCGCGTCCCACATAAATGCTAAGATGGTAATGTTTGTTTTTTCATCGATGTGTTTTAAATAATGCTGAATTTAGCTAGTCGTATTACCTTACTTTACTTCTTTGTGAATGTGAATGGTGATCGAGAGACTTGAGGGTTTAATTATGTTGAATTATGGAGTATTGTACATTTTATTAGTTGCATTTTAGTCTTCACCAGTTTTTACTTTTAATATATTTAGTCTTTACACAAATCCGTGTTAGTATTTCGAAGTTATTTTTTGAATTTTTCAATATTAGTCATATAGTTTGCGAATATTTCCTCTAGATAAATAAAAATTTAAGGTTTTTTATTGTGACGCTATTTATCATAGATGATGATTGCTTCGTTTGTCTCACTTTGATATTTGGTTTGAATATCGGTTTTATTTCTACGTCTAAGATTTCTCAGAAACTCATTCTTTCAAGTGAATGTACAATGCTTTTTTAAGACTCAGGTAAATAATTAAACTTAGATGTTTTATACGTCTCTCTTATGAAAAGGTCGTAGCCATCATAACGTATGAAAATGTTTTAGTCAAGTAAAGTTTGTTATTAAATATATCATTACATGCAAGTAAATATTGAAAATGTTTAATTGGAAAGCTGCTTTCAATACCCCCTTAACAAACACTCTAGTTTGTTTACTACTGGTTAGCGATCACGAAGTCATTATAATTAGATGGTGGTAAATGATTTTGAGAAGATAAAAGTATAGCCAGATGGACTTAGACAATTCTTATGTGTTACATAAGCATTCTTAATTGCCAGTGAATGTCCCATGATCATGTTTATTGAATTCACGAATATTTCCTAAAGAACTTAAAGATATTATAAAAAGATGTGTAGAAGTAAATTGATAGAAAATACTGGATACTTTATTGCTAGATATGATTAGATTATTGCCAAGTTAATATCTGCAAATCCAGATAACCGACCATTTTCACAAACTTCATCCATGAATTAAGTTGAGTTAAAAGTACGATTCACTGTTTTATTTCATACATCTATGAAGCTAGAAGAAAAAACTTGATAACTTTTTCCGTCAATGACCAGGATGCATTGTTCATATTCAATGAAACTATTTATTGAGGGGTGTTTAAGTTAAAAACAAGTATATTATACAGCTAATTTCGATATTTAATAACTAAAAAGCAGTAAAGTACAATATGTATTATTAGAAATATTATTAATTCATAAGGAAGTAGTTGAGTATATCATGTTTACAGGATGTAGCCACTAGAATATACAGTATAAATGATACCATAATATACTGCATAAATCTCATCTACATGTTACGGTAAAGCTTCATACTTTGTTAGACGACTATTTGAAATTCATTAGCTGCAGAATTTTGCCATCTAGTAAAAGTTTAGGTAAATTAAGATATCAAAAGAAAAAAATACCGATGGGTTTTTTCTAGCCTCTCAGGGAATGGTGCTTTGTCGAAAAATTAGTTTTAGTACATAATTACTATGGCTATATATCAGATGCGCAGTTAATATTTAGAAACGTTTATTTATTTATTTAAAACACATAAACATTGGTACAAGGAGGCAGTCAACGATGAAACATAGTATCACTTTATTTACTAATCGATCCATGAAATAATTTTCCCCCATGGGTTCATTAGCTGTACATCTTTAAATTCTGGTAGGCTCAACAGTTTTGCCCCCAAATGCCCTGGTACGATCGAGGGTGAGGAGAGTCCGTTCTCCCTCCTAAAATGCTGACCACATGGCCTCACGCATACAGCCACTGACAGGGAAGCCCTACTCACTGCCTTCTCGTGACTGGAGTGTTGTTTACAAAATCGCGAGAACGAAAAGCGAATATCCGGTGCTTCAACTGGGTTGGTGGATATGAAGGATGCGCCTGGAGGAATTGAAAAGCCCTAATTGCAGGCCAATGGTGTACATGGGCTCCAGGATTCTGAGGGAACAAATGGCATGTGAACCTATTGTTGGTCACCGGCTACCATGGGACTGCGTCTCCTGAAGTTGATCCACTGCCTTGTAGATTATACCTTCAAATCAATGGCTCAGGGTTTGACTCCCTAAGAAGACCATTTGCTTTAATTTGGGCTCCCGGGCAGTATGTCGACTCTCGCACAAATCAAATGACAAAGTTTGGCGCATATATATTTGGTGCCTCCTTGTACCAATGTTTATGTTTTAAATAAATAAATAATGAATTTTATAACATTCTCCTGTATTCTGGTTATAGTTATATCTAGTTAACCACTCACGCGCCATAGTTGAGGAACTATCTGGTCGTCTAATCCTTAACATTGTCATTTCTTAAATCCCCTTCAGAAACCTATATTTCACATATTCTTACATGAAAAACTTACGTTGTAATGTCACGCTTCTCCGACAACTCAGTATGAATGTACTTGACTGTGACGCTTTATGAAATGTTCGAGTCTTTCCAGTGTTAAGAATGAGCCATACTGTTAAATCCCGACCAGCAAAAAATCTATTCCTTGAAGTCCATTACCGTTTCCTCTGCTCACACAGTACCGTTTTATTTTGTCAGACTTTTATATAGTGGATAGGATTTCATTGCTACGATGGTTGCATAAAAATGTTTCACTGGTCAGACTTTCTAATACTCTGATAAAATCTTACGTTTTTGAAGTGTCCTATAAATTTTTATTGAGTATACATTGATTTCTTTCTATTTAAGTTTTATTATTGTTCTACATTATAACTATTCAATTTGACGTTATTACAACTAAATCTTTTATTTTCTGTTTTCCCACAAATATGTTACAAAGATTGTAAACATAAAGGCTAAGCGTACTAATTCCTAAGGTATGACGTTTAAGAGAGGTGATTTTTTATATATCTAACAGGATAATTATCCAATTGGAAGCAAAGTCGTATAAACCTAAACTTTGTAGGTTATTAGTACTGAAATGGTTTTTTTTTCTGAATAAGATAAAAATGGTCCTTTTTACTACGTAATATTTAAACGGTAACTTGTACATATTAATGAACAGCGTACAGAATGTTATACTATACAGCGAAGTCCTTTTCTAAACCTCTTGTTAACATTTCATTTGTTACTACTGTTTACGTATCTACATCATTTTATTGTGTTGAAGTTCGTACTTTCTAAAAACAACCTTTCTTAAATTGTACTTATTGTCTTTTCCTTCTATCACCGGTGTTATATTAGTGTGTGGGTTAGCTATGCTCGCTAGTGCTGTGGGTTAAATATTGCCATAAGTCGTAGTCTAGTTGGTAGTTTACCGAGAACACATACGTTTTCATGTTTGTTAAAAGCCTAAGCACCTAGGTTTCAGCACAACTAATGAACCAAACGCTTGGAATATTTACATTACATCAACTTTTCACCCAAACAACTGTGGATTTATCTTACTAACTCTGATCTCTTTGGAAACCAAACTTTTGTGTATCTAGTGAGTATACTTCTTTTTTATTACTTGACTCTATTTTATTATTTTGAGATTTTGCGATGCACTCAAATACAAATTTAGTGACTCTATAACTATGGATCCATGAGTACCACTAGACTTTATATAGCTTCTCTTAAGTGTAAAGATCCGCTGGCTGTAGTTCTTTTGTCCTGGTAATTTTTGTTGCGGGATACCTCTCAAAGTAATAATTTTGGTTATGCTAGTTCCTTTCTAGCCAACGATAAGCCAGACCTAGTCAGAAAGCTAATTCCCAATAAATACAGGGGGACAAGAATGTGACTCTATGTTCGTTCTGCAAGCTGCTAATCAGTCTAGTATATGACCGTATGAAGGCAACAGTTAGTGCTGGATTTCGGGTTAGATACGATGTTCATTTGGAGGTGTGTTGCAGCGAAGATATTTGTAACGATCACTGAAACAAACCTTATGAGCCACTATGATTTATTGGCAGTCACCAAGCATCATAAACTCCTTAATGTCTCTTTAAAAGGCGTTTTGGTCGATTCGTCATCTATAAGTCTAGTTATCTAATCGAAGCTTTAGCACATCTATACTAAACTACTAGCAGCCTTTCTAATGTTAATACAGTCTGGATACGTCAAATCGGAGGGAAAAAAGACATTACGCATCATATTGTAACTAAAACGCCACCAGCTTCAGAAAAGCCACAAACATTAGACCTAAACAGCTCCAGGTTACAAAAAGAAAAAATTGAAAAGTTACTGGAACTAGCCAAAATTTCCCCGTCTAGCATGGCGTGATCGTTTATCTTGGATGTGCTGCATATAGAAACATCTGGTGAGATCAGAGCATGAAGTGATTATTTAGGTTTAAACAGATAGACACTGGACGACAAGGGTTCCATATACTCACAACTCTACAAGTAACATGTATAGGGCTGCAGTCTTCTTGGAAATTAATCGAATCCTAGAGTTTGGCAACTTTTAAAAAGCGCTAACAATTTCGTGTAGACTACGTCTTTCCCAAATGGTATATAGATGGAAATCGTAACTTAGAAATGAAATGAGAATATCGCATTTGTAAAATGAGACATGAACCGTTTTACGAGGTTTATACTCACAGATATCCACAGCAAACTAAAGAAACAGATATTTGGAGGAATGCAAACAACAAAGGTAACGATAAATTTATTTATGTTAGTCGAGTTTATTGAAGTGAAGTGCAGAGAATACTGAGTTGAAATTAAATAAATGCTATCTCACTTGTAGTACTTTGAATAAAAGTAATGCTCATGAAATCAGATGCTGAATCAGAACTTTTGACTACCAAGTATTGAATATTTAGATTATCGACAAGAATATTCTTCAGCGATTTTGTATTTTAGTAAATGGTAAATTTGAGCTGCCATTCTTCATTGCTCGGCTGAACATAGCATTAATTATCTTTCTATATGTGGTTGTGTAATAAGAATATCTATTTTAGTTAGGCTCACGTAAAACTTATGCTTTCTGTTCATGTCTTCAAAGGTTGACACTCGAAAATAAATAAACAGTAACTCATTTTTTATTCTTTCGTGTTGTACTTTTCCTTTTGACAAATATTCAATTTAAAAGAAGCCTAAGTTCATTGTTTCAATGACCTTTGATAAGTGTCTAGAAAAATGCATATCAAATAGTTCAACTTTTCACCCATAGCGTGATTTTTCTCTAGCCTTGTATTCTCAAGGTTCTGGATTTGTCTGATTTCTAATTGGTTAAATTATGTTCAGTTTTAATCAACCTATCGTAGTAAACTAATTTTTCACCCCTATGATCTAGATGTATAAAGCACTCATCACGAACTACTTATTGAGAGAACGACGAAGTAATTATTGTTTCTCCACGGGTAAGTTACAAGGTATATTATCGGTTTTCTTTTTACTATTCAGGAAATGACTAAACTGAGTAATTTATCAGGGAGTGATGAAAATGAACATTTGTTTTTAACCTATAAAACACATCATAAATTTTAATTCATTTAACTACCATTTTTGTGTGTTTTGGATAACTTCATTTTTGTTTTAATATGCTAACGATTGATTTATTATACTGTTAATTGACTTATTGAATATTATGACATTCATTGATAATATACAACAACACTTACCTATATTGCTAAATTGAATGAAATAATAGCCTTGTTTCATGTACCCTTGAAGATTTAGCTCAACCCTTGATAAATATACATTTTTATTTTGTTTGTCCTTATTTGAATTGGTTAGATACGTCTTCCAGTTACTTTCTCAAGCTTCTCTAATCGCGTAAAATGTAATATTCCACAAACATTAATAAATGGTTCCTTAATTTTAGTCTGTCTGACTAAAGTCAGCATTTTTGGGACATTGGGTGCTACCAAACAACCCTTAACGACAGAGATTTTGAACCATATGAGTTAAGACTGTTCACACCAACGCTATCGTCAGTTACTTTGTGTAATGAAATTAATTTACTGAACCTCTTATTTCATTTCTACATTTAACTTTTCGAAGAACTAGACTTGCTACTTTGTTTTCAACCAAATATACGACGTGTTGTCTTAATCATAGATTTTATTTTAGGTCACTATTGGTCATTTTGTTTTTTATCTATAAAGGTTTGCTGCGATAATTGTTTTGTCAGTTTCACGTGGAGATAACTTTTCAGGGTAAAATGAAAATCTTGAATTATGTGAACCGGTATATTTGCTAGATTTTTAGGTTGGAAATTGTCTGAACGATCCGTATTATTCGAACGACTACCGACTTGTCAATACTCATTGTTCGCCATAAATGAAAGTCCACAAACTGCGTAGAAATAATATGTAAACTGTCACTCTATGGTACAATTGTGAAGCGAAATTTCATATATGTATATATACATATATGTCAGGTACTTTCGCACTCACGGTTGCTTTGACGTTAATCGTTGCCAAATAGAAAAGTGCTCACAAGAAAACTAACCATTATTGATATCCTACTTTTTAAAAGGAGCATACGTCGAAAGCTAGTTTACTAAATCTTTTGAATATTTTGATTAGCAAAAAGATGCGTCGTTTTTTTATCGTTTGCGAACAAAAACTAGTTGAGAATAACCCTTAATACATTATTCCTAATCAATAACTGATACAATTCATATGACATGTACGCGTAACTCATCAATAATCTATTTTGATTACATCGGTGTCAAGAATGTTTAGTTGAGCTGGTGTTTTCAAACATTAAGATTAAATGAAGCCGTCACATGTGCCTTAACATCAATCATCATTCATAGTAGGTTATTTTTTAATGCTTATTTTGTTAGAATAATCAATAAAACTTGTGAGACAACTGGGTATTTATTTGAAATAAGTGTTTGTCTATTCCCAGGTATATCTGTTATGTAATCAATGATTATAAAATGCGAATGGGCAGGATTATAATTGTATGAATATTGTCAAATTCATTTTAATTTACCAAAATATTTATTTCAGACAATGCGTGCAGTGGATTAGATTTACAATTGTATTCATTCTACTGTTTTCGGGTATTTTTCCAAGTCTTTATAAACATTATTTCGCTCGTAAACAATCGATTTCATAAAATCATTGTTATTAGTTTTGTAATCTACTTAGAACAATGAAAAGTCTTACGCTGTTTAATCATATGACGAAAAATCCACTATTCGAACAGATTGACGATGATTCAATTCTTTCCAGTGGTGAAATACAAATAGTTGGATACAGTGTGAACAGAAAAATCCATGATATAAATATATGCGTCTATTGAGGATTGGTTTTAGTAGTATATTGAATTTATTCGATAGAAATTGACTGCGATTATGGATGATAAAACTCAAAACCGAATATCTTTAATTCTTTGCTTACACATGTGTTATATTGACCACTAGTTATTTTTGGTATTTATTTATATATTGGAAATTATCTTTAATATTCTTCCCTGAATACCTTAATTTTTCATCCGTTTTTTGTCCAAAAGTATGCAGACCTGTGAATGTATTTATAGCTCGGTAAAGAAACATCACATTTGTCTACATCATCTAGATCTCATGAATAAAAATTAGGTTGATGCAGATATACTTATTTCCATTACCTAGTAGGGTGTCTTCTTAACAGAATCTTCTCACTCACTCTAAATATGTATATATACATCTTCTGAATGCTGATACTTTCTACATAAACTCAATTAATGATAATGTGATCACTGTTATTAACATGTCTTGGTTTTACTATCGGGTTCTCTTATACTTTGTTCACAACATTCATGTAGCACATGATTTTAGCAAATAAATATTTAGTGTTTGATTTTCAAAACACTAGGTGCGATATTATTATTACTTTAGTCAGGTTTTTAGTAGAGAAATATTAAAAAAGGTTGTGCAATTAGTAAATTCTGTCTCACGGATCTTACTGAACTTTCATTGCTTGTAAGCCAGTTTTTACTTCTATTCGGTATATATATAATGATACTATACTCTTCACAGCATACGTCATAGCCTTGTAAATACCACGCTAGTGTAAAATCCAAACGATTAAGACAAAAGTCAGTTTCTACTTAACATACCACAATTTCATGCTGTTATTTTCATTGACTTTGATAGTTTTTCTCATTATTTTTTGACCTATATAACAGTTATTTTTCTCTTTTCCTCTGTAAATAAATTCAGGTTTCCTCTAGTTTTACTTTTCATTTTAACTGAAACTAAATTGTGTGAATAAGGTGTTCTATTGTATAGATATATGTACTTGTAACACCGAATGATTTTTATAATACTGTTAGCGATATCACTCATTTGCTTTTATGGATAGTGGATTTATCCAGATTAGAGCTTTCCTACTAATAATTTACGCATTCTGTTTAGAAAAAATCCTTTCCACCCTGGTTTTCCCTAAAATTTTGTCAACAATATGCTCACTAGAAAACAAAATAAAACAATCATCTTGAAGTTTATTAATCACTGAAAAGCAATCTGGTGAATATCGCAGATACACGAAAATAACTCCTATCGACCATTTCCCCACTTAATAAAACATAAGTAAAAATATACAATTTTGTAATCCAGTCCATATTTTTGAACTGTTCTAATCCTATATCTATATAAAAATGTATTTGTTAGTGTCTACATTCGCATATTACAAGACAAATGTTTATTATAATGCTAATACCCATGTAATAAATTTGTTTTAGGCTGTTTATCAGAGTATATTGCATTAGTCTGCTTCTGTTTGCTACATCATTGCTATTCTATATCACATTGTTTTTAACTAAAGTACTATTCCGACCATATGTGTCATTTGATGATTGCATACACTTCCGTTAAAATTTGTACAGCAGACTCGCACCAGTGACAAATCGAGACACTTGATGCTTGGTGACATGTTGGTTACATTTAACTAAAATATATATTTATGTATATATTCTAGACTTTGAAGTCTACTGGTCTACATAGCCTTACTACTTTGTTGTGTGTATCATGCTTTTATAAGTTATTGAGCTGAACATTCATATAAAAGTCACAAAACATTTTATTGGTGTTTTCTTAATACATAATGTCTATATCAAATCCATGATTTGGTCGTTTTTCTCTAGCTGTATTGAAATAAACAAATTTGTAACCCTTCTTAGAATTTCAGTTGTTTTTGATTTCTGTGAATCCTTAAACTGATAAACTTTTCACACTTTACTTTCAAATGCAATACGAAAATTCGAACCTTCTTTATATGTTCGAAAACAGTTTGTTTCCACTCTAAGTCTACCCTACCAATATTGATTTATTATCCAGAATGGTGTTTCATTTATTGTCTTTGTTTCTCCTTACCTTCCGATTTGTCTAGTTGACCTTTTGTTTTTTCAGATATAAATGTTCTTAACAAGTTTATGTGATCAGATTGTTCGAGATGTACTACACTAATAATATTCACCTTATTGCGTTATCCAGACTTATCAAGAATTAACTAATTGTTTTAAATTTTATTGTTAACTCTTGTAGGTCTACAGAAATTTCTGTCCGTAAACTCACGTCTGTATGACTTTGATATTTTCAACAGCTGTTTGATTATTTTACATACATCTGCTCAGTTCGTTGTTTTGGTATCTTATCTCATCATCGATTAGCAGCTTACATTCCACTGGATTTTACATATTACTACTGATAAACTCTTCTTCAATAACAATTTACCTGCACATAAATAATGGCTCGTATATCGAAACCTAATCGTATTTGCTTGATTTTATCCACAGTTGCATTGCTTTTCTTGTCCCTGATATGTATAATCGGGTTATTTATATTCAACTATTTATTTGCTAGTCTGATTTCCAGGGTGAGTTTTGGGTTTGTCTTTTATGTTATACACAAATATCCACATCTTTCCAGACATTTGTATTTGTTTTTGTACGGAGGGAAATGGTTAGGAATGGTAATTCTATTACAAAACCTATGTTACCGTAGGCGAAACGTCTGTATATAGTTTGAAATTTTCCATAAAGTGAGTTACACAGCTAAAATCTGTTTAAAATTCTATCTTACCTCTAGCAAATACCATATCTACTTCGGGGCTAGCCGAGAAATACCAATCAGTGGTTACTGTGTGACTGCCGTCATCTGAAGGATAGATGCGTGAAGTATTTTACCCTTCATGCAGTTCATCAACTAAAAAATCATGATAGGATTCAGAATTGAAACCAATAGTATTTGTAGTTTATTATTATTATTACTATTACTTGTCTTTTATAGGAAATCAGCAAAAGCAACATGAGTTTCTGTGTAATTACTGCCATTACTCAATCCTCTCTTTTTATATTTTCTTGCTACATTTTCCCTTAAGGTCACTTGTGAGGTATCATAATATATTTTAAAATAAACTACTAGCATACATAATTTTAGAGCTTAGATTAATTAATTTCACCTCTGTGATAGAATACCTCTAAGTGACACACTTGTTGATACTGGTCTCAGATTAAAGTAGATGAATCTTATTTTCCACGTCAAATTACCCTTGTTAACAGTGTAATCAATTTTATTCACTGATGACCTCACATTTGCATATCCAAAAGCATAATTAAGAATCTAACTACTGAGTATTTTCGCCGAATTATGAATTTGTTTACTTCTCTTGTATATTGTAGAAACTTGCTATTTTACCCGGTAGTGAAATTTTTGATAACTGGAAATCACCAAGTGTTCCTGTGTATTTTTCCATATATCTGTATAATTTGACTAATCCTCAAGAAGTTCTAAGTGGTGGTCGACCAAGATTTACTGAAGTTGGCCCTTACGTTTATCGGTTAGTTTATTTGTTTGATAGTCAATATTCTTTATGGTTAATGAGATTTGAATTTTTTTCTTAATGTCTTTTCGTGCATAGCCTTTCCTTCATCTAAGATGATAATGATTACTTTTAAATTTTGAATACAGCGAGGATCGTCAACGTAACAATGTAGAATTTTCTGGAGAATCTCCTCCGAAAACTGTAAAATATCAACACAGAATTTTCTACCACTTTCAACCTGACCTCTCTGTCGGTCCTGATGATCAGGGAATCGTTACAAGTCTTGATCTGGTAACAGTAGTAAGTTTCATAGTACTTTCTTTAAATTAATTATGTTACAACTTTGTTTTTGTGTGTTGCCACTTATTTAATTTAACAAAGTATGCTCAGTTAAAGTTTGTTTTAAAATGGTACAACTCTACCTGTGGCTTTTCTAGGGTTACTGCCGGTCACAAGCCCGGGTAAAGGAGAAGGGTTGAGCATGTGGTTAGCGACCCTATCCCGTAGAAAACAACCTTGCTCAAAATGCTAACCATTTAAACTCTGCCCTCCGAGTTGAAAGAAAAAATTATGACGCCTCATGATGAAAGCCGAGGTTCTTCGGAAGTCACAAGACCGATGCCCCTTCTAACAACCAGAACAACAGTCGATATAGGCAAATGAAATATTCGGACAATATAAGACACCGGAAGGACCAGTCAAATAGCTGCGGCAGGGAGCAAATACAATTTGATGTTTCAACGAATCCACTGAGACAGAAGCTGGACTGAAAACTTTAGACTCAGGTGAAATGCTGTTGTACTCTGATCATGGAGAAAAAAAGCCACACACTCACAAGGAGTTGAACTGATGCTGTCCAAAGAAGCATGTAAAGTACTTATAGGATGGGGAATCTCGTGGATCCATAATCATCAAAGCATCATTCAAAGCGAAGAAGGAGGGAATCTTAATGAGTGTTATCCAATGTTATGCACCCACCAGTGATAGCAATGACGATGCTAAAGACCAGTTTTATGAGACGCTGCAATCTATCATAGTGAATTGCTCAGGAAAAGACCTGACCATCCTGATGGGAGACCTAAACGCCAAAGCTGGAATGGATAACACCGGGCATCAATATATCATGAGACGAAACAGACATGCACATTCAACAAAATGGTTAAATGCGGCACAATATTCTCACACAAAGCTATCTGGGTGACACTGGACCACACTGCAAATAATCAGATCAATCATATTTGCATCAGTAAAATATTCAAAAGGTCAATAAAAGATGTGAAAATCAGGATATGAGCTGACATAGCTTCAGGTCACCCGGTTGTGGCCAAGATGAAACTGACGTTAAGGAGATACTGAACAACTGAAGAAACAGCATTATAAAGGTTCAGTGCAGCCTTACTTTGACATACTAACAAAATGAACTGATTGTTAATTAATAAGCTGTATCTTTCCAGATGGTTGTACATCATTACACTTGTCGTTTGTCATAGTGACTGGTTTATTTACTTGAAATCATAACTAATCCAATGAATAAAAACTATTATGTAAGTTTATGCGCTGATGGAAATATGTTAACTCAAGACTGGTTATTATCTATATTGATACATATAGTTTATGAAAAAGCTGACTGATTGTTATCCGGTGATTCGTTGTTCACTGGTGCAGTTAATTCGCTTTGAGCAGCTAATACCAACCTTAGGAAGACAATTATTGAACTACTAAGAATTCTGTTTTAGCTATAATTTGTTATTTCTGTTTTTCTAGTTGTTATCACCTACTGATGTTTTCTTCGAAATTTAATTATTGTGCATGCATCTTTGAAAGTTTTAGAAATAGGTGATCAAACCAGCGAAACGCTTGTAAAATTTTCGTTTGTCACATTCCTTTTATCATATCCACCTTACGTTTTTTGTGTTACTATAGGCCATAAATAATCTTCCGGGATACTACAAAGTGATATTTTTTTTATACACGTTCAACGCATTCGTTTCGAAGACACCTCGTGAAATCATCTGGGGTTACCAAGATCCACTGATGTCTGTTTGTCTATCTTCTAAAGTTTGTGACACAGATCGTGCTGGCTTAATGGCTACGGTAATTTGCATTTACCTACAAATTTTGATTTTATTTATTATACACTGCTAGATGTTCTGTATTTTGAACTTACTCTTTGAGTATTACTATATTAAATATATATGTAGAAAACTGGTGAAGGCCACATTCACTTTAGCTTCCATATCCTGAAATTCCTAATTCGTTCCACTGTGGTCTACTTACGTCTTTGAAAATAAATGATATACTAAACGCAGCGAATTACTTGTTATGTGATTCCTTGGATTTAGCAGTCTTATGACTGTGCTGCTTATCGTAACCTTTATGTAGATTCAAATGTGTGCGGTTGACATTAAAACGACTGGTTTTTTTCTTTACGCCTAACAATCAATTTTGAGAGTATGACCGTAAATATTAAAAAAGTAGTTATTGGTTTAGGTCTTATCGCAATATGTGCTCAGTATATCTGGATGCGCACTTTATTTTAGCCCAAATATATGAAGACAGCAATCCTGAGAAACATAGTATATATGGCTGTAACCATGCTACTAAAATGTCAATCGCTGCACAAATAATTGACTTTTATATTCATATCTAAACAACAATAATAATTGATTATGACATTTTGAAAACCACTAATATTATTAGGCAACAGACAGGTTTGAGGAGTGTGGAGACGGAAGGTGTGAAAAATTATTCATCAGTACGTTGTTGGGTGTGAGTAATAACAAAGTTAAACCACAGCTGTTTTGTCGTCATCACAAGGATGCTGAGGCAAATAATTATACATAAGTCAACATTTATTAAATACAGACTAACGATACTTATCGAGTAACTGGAGTGTCTTAGTTAATGTTTACGAAACATTGCTCAGTTTTAAGATGTTTTCTAAATAAAATCCAAGCCTTCGATGGACATTCAAAACCAGGAGAATAAAACAGCTGTTTTGAGAACTTATAGAAATGCACATTATCGAACCACGGACTTGCAATACCCGAAGATTTTACACTGCTGTTAAACATTATAGTCAATATTTTCCAAGGTATTTAATATGTACGTATATCTATTACAGTTATATTCTATTCCTGAAACTGTAGATAAGCACTGAGTGACAGCAGTATTTATTTACTGTTGAAGAATTACTTTCATAGAAAGAGGAACCCATGTAGGATCTTAACTGTATCAACTCATTGTATGAGAAAGGACACATTACTTTGTTGATTCACCTATTCAAAATTGCTTATATATTTTGTAAGTAAATGATTAGTTATCTTTTGTTACATTATTAAAAAAAACTGAACCACTGAGGTCTTGAATCATTTGAAATCTCTTTATCGAAGTCCCTCGTATAAATAGTTCTGGACTATAATAGTCATTAAAATTATTTTTTTATGGCAGTTACCACAGTTAATTTAGTACGTGGTTACTACATTATAAAGAAGGTTTTGGAATAATAACCTTTCACCTGATAAAAAAATAAATACTCTAACTTCCTAAACTGTTTAAGAAGAATAAACTGAAGGATTACGCAACTATCGGTATCGGTATCTAGAAAAAAGATGATAATCAGTGTTTCTCCTAACTAACTATTACAAAATGTCTAACGCTGAGCATGGAAATTCACATCATCAATATTTCACTTTGATTTATCAGATTAAATACATGATTTTATAACTATTTAAAATCGAACACCAATTGTATGCGTAAAGCTAAACACGAATAGCTACAAAGTAGGTTTGTTTTCCCCATAGGCTGTTTTTTTTCGTTTAACTATTTCTTATTCACTAAGCGTAAAATATTACTAACATAACGCTTTATTGGTATCGATAAAACCTACTGTAACTTAAGAAATCCTAAACGATACTGTAATGTCAACAGGTTACAATAAAACTAATATTACGACTCTTCGGTGCCCCACAGGTATAAAAACGTTTTCAATCTGTGTGAATTTGTTACTTCTAAACGTTATTATACGAATGAACATCTCAGTTCAGTCTCAAGATATGCAGTAAACTCTAAGAACAGAATCCTAAGAGTACTCTCAATTGCTTCAGCATGTACAAATTAAACAGTTATGTTACTGGGATCTCATGCGTATATTTTTACTTTTCGAATATGAAGTATTTAAAAATGTTTTATTTTATGAACATATCTGTAAAATTAATGATGAGCCGATTAGTTAGTATGTTTTAATGAGTTATATCTGCTCTAATTATCATAAAGCTGTGACTTGGAATTTAAAGAATAACACACGATTTTGTATATATTTTTAAGACCACTTATTTCCTTCTTTCACCGCTAGAACAATGGTACAAAAGTTTCTAATTTCGTGATTGATACCGGTGCTTACAATATTTCAAACGTCGGGAAAGTGCTAGAATACAATGGAGTAACGTAAGTATATGTATAGAAATGTATCAGTAATTTTATTAGCTATATTTATAGCTTTGTAATTAAGGGAATCGACTTTCCGTAATTCATTTGGGTGTCCCATACAGTCTATTTATATCAGCTAGGACAGCCTGAGAATATTGCTTGATTGAAAAGTAAAAAAATAGAACAATACAGTTCTATAAATAAAAAAATACATATGTTCAATATTTGTTCTGCCTAATTTGTAACTCTCTACTGTTAAGATCTATAAGATTTCAAGATTAAACAGTTAGAAGTTATTAGTTTACATCTGAAATACTACTCAGTATGCTTCATGTTAACGTTGTACAGCAATCTAAAGGATGTTACAGCTTTGTATTTATTTTGCTCTGTTTTCATCTAGAATGATTATGAAATTTTTTTAACATGTTGCCATTAATGAACACATCTCAAAGGATTTTTGGACAATTAATGTTTTAGTCCAAAAATTTCAATTCCCTATGGGTATATATACATCTTTTCAGTGTTTAACTTTGAAGACATTTTATGTTAAAAAAAGTATGCACTTAATGATTATAGCCTAACCTGTTATTACTATTGAAGTGATATATAATGTGTGCGTTCTAAGTGATTTTAGATATTTGTGATAAGTCTTTCTTGAGAATATTGCTACTAATATGATACCTATTTTCCTAAGGTGATTTTACTCTGAAAAAGCTACAAACTGTATACACATCAGCAGCAATGTAGAAATTTAATTAACGCATGATTATGTCTTCCGTGTCAATAATTCAGTGAGCTTTTTACACTTACACTCTGTGATTATTCAAACGATGATCATATAATCAGTAATCTCATTGAAAATCACTCAGTAAATCTCAGTTGTACATCATTTCCGACAATCGTTAAATTTATTATATGTGATAATAATTTCATGTAATATAATATATATTATGCTTTTATCTTGTTCTTATTCAGATCTTTGAACTATTGGCGTACGGATTACGCTAATATGATAAATGGCACAGGTACGATAGTTTCTAGCTGAATGTTAAATTGATTTTACACTTTCATCATTATGAATATTCGAATACCGTTTTTATATCTCATATACAGCTTATAAACTTGATTATCTCCTAATCAACTCTGAAAATATCCACACTAACAGCTGTTAAAAAAACCTAAATCTTCAAGTTGATGTTTAAATTTCCCGAACTTAGCATGTAAATATCCTAATGTCAGTCAGTCAGCTACAACGTAGGACCAGACACATCTATGCATCGGTCCAAGTTGCTACACCTCATTACCACAACACGATGAACAAAATTCAATGGTAGTAATATATGAAAGAAAGATTGCATATTATGATATAATACAAGAAGAAAGAATTATTTCGTAGGAAAAAAGATATAAAGCGATTTTAATCTCATGGTTTAAGGGAAGACAGAAAATGTATACATCTATGTCATTGTGATCGATTCTGAGCTATGTCACTCAGAGTCACCAACTATTGGTTACGGTAGTCGCGCGGAACTCAACAAAGTAATGACTTCAAGGAATGATGCTACATTTTTGTTTGGCCGCCCCTAACTTTCAACCGTTTCCTACACTAGTAATACCCTAATGCCTTACGCCTGTTACTCTTCGTGGAAGAACATAGGCCGCCCGCCAGCATTCCTGATCGAACTTTATCCAATTGTTTCCATCCTTTTGCTGTGTACTTCCAATTCTATACACTCTCTGGCTTCCCTTCCACTTGTAATTCTTCTAGGGTTAGTGCCGGTCCGAAACCCAGGTAAAGGAGAGTTGGGCATGAAGTCAGTAACCCCATCCCGTACAAAACAACCTTGCTAAAAAACGCTAACAAGATTAAACATATGATTTATTTATTTATTTGAACATATAAATATTGGTACAAGAGAGCGCCAACATATATGCGCCACACAAAACAATGAAAATTCGAAGAGAGATAGAAAAAAAAAACTAAAGAGCACAAAAGAAAAAGAGAACGATAACGAAGAGATTGGTGTAAGGTAGTGTGGTCGTAACGATGGAACGGAAAGGTACAATCAGAAGAAATCTTTCAAGTAAGGGAGACACAACCACTTTTTATGAAGAAAGTAAAAGAAGGTTACAGCAGGATCGCCACTGGCTTCTATTCTGAGCCATATCTGATAACGTCTCTAGCCACTGTGTAGCACCATCTCTCAGACCCCAACCAGGTAGTCGTGAAGGACCGACAGAAGCCAGTCCTTTGCAGCTTTCTTTCATACCACGACACCATGTCATGCACTGACCACCTCTCCGCTTTTTCCAACCAGTCCCAGAGTCGGCAAATAATGCACGACGTGGAATTCTCTGGGACGACATTCGTAGAACATGTCCAAGCCACCGAAGCCGGTGTTTCAAGATGGTGACACCAATTGAATTATCATTTCTGTGCCCAAACACACGATGCCGAACCTCTGCATTATTGACATGGTGTTGCTACTGAATATCAGCAATCCTTCGGAGACAGTAATGATCGAACACAGAGAGTCGTCTAAGGTCCTCAACTCGGAGAGGCCAGGTTTCACAAGCATAGAGCAAAACTGCTCTCACCGACGCGTTGTAGATCCGACCTTTTACAACCAGACTGACATCACGAAGGCGCCAAAGATGGCCCAGATTGGCATAAGCCGCTCTGGCCTTCACTATACGTGCATTGATCTCATCACTCACACCCAGATACACGAACGTTTCGACTACTTCTATCTGCTCACCATCCAGGGTGAGTACAGGATTGGAATCCTGCCAGTCTTGTAGAAGTACTTTGCACTTCGAAGGTGCAAAGCACATATCATACCTACGGACACTGATTGCCAACTGATTAAGTGCGGATTGCATGCCTTGGGCATTATCGCACAGTAAGACAATATCGTCCGCATACTCAAGGTCGAGAAGTCTTTCTCCAGGCAACAGATCCACACCACCATTACTTACATTCATCAGAGCTGTTTCCAGAATGTCATCGATGGCAAAGTTGAAGAGGAATGGTGAGGTTGGGCAACCCTGCCTAACCCCACTACTCGAATGGAACAATGGAGAGAGGTGGTTGTATGCCCTCACTCTCCCTGAGGTGTTTTTATATAGGGCTTTTAGGATGTTAATAAACTTCTCAGGCACACCCTTCTTCAATAGACAATCCCAGAGAACAGTCCTGTCCAACGAATCGAAGGCAGCCCTGATGTCAAGAAACACTACGATTGTTGGCCTTTGATAAGTATGGCGATGTTCTAACATTTGGCGGGGGCTGAAGATATGATCAATACAACCTCAACCAGAACGAAACCCAGCCTGCTCCTTGCGAGTCAGTCTTTCTCGGGTTTTGAACAACCTACGAAGTATGACGGAAGCCAATAGCTTGGATGCAATCAGAAGCAGGCTTATCCCCCGATAGTTGTTACAGGAACGACGTGAACCCTTTCTGAAGATAGGGACAACTATCGACTCATTCCATGACGTTGGTACACTCTCTAATTCCCAAACCTTTGTAAACAACGTCGTCAATTCCTTAGTCAAAAAGTCACCACCATCTTTAAAAAGAGCCGGAGGTAAGTCATCTGGGCTAGGTGATTTGTAACGCTTCAAGAGTTGGAGTTCCTTGCGGACTTCCTCCTCGTTTGGTGGATCAGTCGTCACCGGCCATGGAGGGCAGGACAGTCTGACCGATGTTGCCGGAGCAGCAGGACAGTTGAACTGCCCTTCGAAAACTTCTGCCCATCGTCCAAGACGTCGATGGATGTTAGTGATTAGCATCCCATCAACTAGTGCTGCCTCAGCTCTAGCGCTTAGTGCGACACCAACGCCAGCAAGACCAAACGAAGATGCCACAGGGTCCCCGAATAAGCGCACGTAAAACAAGCTTTTCGAAGCGACAGATGGAGTTCGAATTTGTAGTACTTCGACAGAGTCTTGAATACGGGTCTCGGATAGACAACAAACATCAATATTAAGACTTTCCAAAGACATAGCCAGCCCTATCTGTTGTCCGACCTGCACTAGTGTGCGAACGTTGAAGGCAGCCAGTTTGAATGGTGCACGTGGTTTCAGAAAAACTGCTTCAGTTCTCGTAATCGGTGGTAACATACAATTTTCAATCGGACAGTGACTCGAGAACGTTTAGATACAGTCGAATTTCCACCAAAGACGAGCCGCTGTATAAGTACAAAAGAGGGTGAACAATGTGGAAAATAATAATAATAATAATAATAATAATAATGACAATAATGGTAATAATAATAATAGTATTAATAATGACAATAATAGTAATAATTATTTGAATCGATTGATTGTTTATCGGAGCGAGAAAATTAGTTGCCATAGTCATAGAGTTCATCGTTTGTGTGTGGGCTGTGATACTGCCCGGGTGCCCAAACCGAAGCAGGTGGTTATCTTAGGGGGCCACACCCCGAGCCTTTGACCTAATGGTCTAACCCACAAGGCAGTGGAGCATCGTAAGGAGATGCAATCCCATGGTAGCCGGTGACCAACGATTGGTTCATACGCCATTTGTTCCCGCAGGATACTGGAGCCCATGTGCACCATTGGTTTGTGATCCGGTTAAAGCGCCGGACGTTCGCTTTTCGTCCTCTGATTTTCGTAAACAACACCCCCGCCACGAGAAGGCAATGAGTAGGACTTCCCTGGCAGAGGCTGTATACGCGCGGCCGTGTGAGAGTATTTCGAGAGGGAGAGCGGACTCTCCCCACTCTCGGCCGTACCAGGGCCTACTGAAATGCTTAATTTTAAAGCAGAGCAGTAAGCGGACGAGCTTGGTAAACATAGTGAATCATTTTAATCGTAGATAAAGCTTCGTCAACTGAGATGAACAAAATATGTTTAAACATCTAGTGCCACTATTTTCCCTAGCACATTATGTCAGTTACCACAAAAGTAGGCCATACAACTTATAATTCTTCTAATTGATTTACCATAACAGCTAGGATTGTGACGTAATTTTATCTTTCTGATGAATATTGAGAATTTTGAAACTGGAGAACGAAATTTCTCAATTGTTTCCTATATCAAATATTACTACTAATAATTTTTTTCATTTTTAGATGGAAGTGTTATACGTCCAGGATTACAAATGTCTTCTCGAATATCCTTTTTTGTGCCAGATTTTTGCAGATCCTTTCATTCAGATGCTGTGGATTGGGCGACTGCAACTCATGACAGTAGTGTACATGTAAGTACCGGTATCTAATAATTACACGAGTAGAATATCAGTTATACTGAAAATTATCCAATAATTCTCGTATTTGTTTCTACTTGTGTCTTTTCTATTGTTTTCTTTAACATCCTAACTAAAATGAAAATCATGATTTTCCCACAGCCCTTTCGCATTTTGTTACGGAGACAATTATATACTTCATTGTCTTAACACCGTTGTAGGAATGTGTCTTCGGCGCCGGTTTATGAATTAAAAAAGAAAATACGTTTCAAAATTTAGAAATCTAGTATCCAGGTAATCACTTATGATCTAAATTAAATGAATAGATACCACAACAAAACTGATAAATTTTAAATTCTGTCTTGTGTACCCACGACGACTGATTATCTGCTTCTAATAGGGTGTTAGAAAGTAATCTTTAGTTCTCAATGAAGACCTAAATTTGTGTTCCTATTATGTTTCAATCTCATCTAGCTAAAATTAGCCACATTAATTAATACCTTACATTTGCCTGTTAACATTGACCGAGTGTGTACTACGCATGTGCTAATAACACTGCTAAGTGTTCTATGATATATTACTCAGCACAAAAGACATTTCAACTCAGTCGAAATAGGATAACTGTTTTGTTGTTTTCCTGCCTCATCCTAAACTCTTTGTCAACGAGGCGACAAATTATTGTGTAAAAGGAAAAGGAATGTGTATCCCAAGAACATTTAACATTAAAACAATCCTTTAACTCTTCAGAGGAATGATAAAACAGAATCATGTAAAACTTTTTGCGTGAACTTAAGTTGTTCGACACAGTGTCAATGAAGATTGATAGACATTTTAAATTTAACTTGAGGATAAATCTAACAAATTACAAAAATACTTAATATAATAGGGTGGTTAAGCATATTTTTCGAATGTTTAAGTCAAACTACCAAATCTTATAGAAACTTGAACTAAATGGTTTTCGAAATTCATTATTCAAAAGTGTTTATTTTGTACATATTGCCGATCAAATAGAAAGAGAATGTAAATGCTGTTTCCTTAACAGTCTGTTATCATTAAATCCAAAAAGACAAATAACTAGAACCTTTTACAAATTTTGTTGGTTAACTGTTTACACTGAATTCGCTTGACTGTCAGACTATAATATAGTACAACTTGAATGTTTTAGATTTATTCATTCAAAACTTCGTTTTGCTTATACTATAGGATAGATATAGTTTTTATTGAGATCCCTAAGATTTTCCATGAGCCGTTATTACTAGTTATTGGGTCACTAATCAACTAGACTATTTTATGCGCTCACACATACACACACGTAATATCTATGGCTCAGTGTAGCAAATCGGTCAATCGTGGTTACTGAATTTCATTGATTTATTTTTTATATTTATCTCAGTCATTGGATTTATATGCTGCTATATTGATGTTTTACTTAAATGGTTCACACTCACACTGGGATCATTTATACAGTGACGTGAGAATGCAGGGTAAAAGGGAATTTTCGGAGACCAAAGCAAATGCGAATTGGTAAATATTTCTGTGATGATGATAACTTTTTGTCTATTTCATCAGACTATTTAGAGTTGCGTAATCGAATTTAGGGTTTATCATTTTAATCATTCATATTCCATATTTATGTTGAAGAGAATAAATCGTTTACACATTACAGCATATCATCAAATGATTATAACAGAATTATTGTTTAAATGGGAATCATATGTCCATAAAAAATTGCTACTTTTGTTCATTAAGATATTTGATTTTTTCTAAAGCGTGTGTATTTTTTTTCTCATGACTTGTATCGATAGTTCATATTTTAATTCATTTTCATTTTATAAAGGTTCTCACTGATGGTGTTACAAGTTATATATAATGCTAGTTAGTGGATGAAATCCATAGCCTTAAAATGAAAATGATATTCAGTGAGATATTTGATTTAGTTTCTACTGTGGATTATGTGTTTGGCGAATATTATAAATTTGAAGAGTGATTCTTCCTCAGCGTTTCATGATAAGCATGCGAAGTTACATGAAACCGTGACTAGTCATCAGAATTTCGTGACAAAGCTTCGATAGGCTAAATAAATCAATTCGCTTGTGTTGAACCGGCTTGTTAGAATAAAGAAGTGAGAATAAAGTACTTTTCCTAATCTGAATTATCATCTTTATGTTTGAAAATTTTCTTAGTATTGGAAGTTTTAAATTGCATGTAAATTAGCAGGCATTTATTTTACTGTAGGCGACTTAGGAATCTATCATCGTGCAACATATATAAGGATTTGTTTTTATTTCTTTACCTCCAGGTAAACGTCATTTGCGATATACATTTTATTGGATCTTGATTTTACTTTTATCACTCCTGGGCTCCACATTTCACATTGTTGTCGGGATCCGTAGCGAACAAACACTGTATACTAGATATAGTAAAGATCAATTATCACTATTGTCACGTAAAATATTACTAAAAGTACTTACAAAACAAGAAATGCGTTATTGTTAGTTTACATATGTCTTTATTTTTTTTTTCATTTCCAGCTACTTAGATTTGCGTCCCATCCCGAACAATCCCAGAACGCCACTGTTAATCCGCTGAATGCTGCATTCTGTCCGAAAAAGAAGGCCGGCCCAGACTGTCCTCCAACAGGAATGATACCTTTGTCACCTTGCTCGAACCCTAAGATTTCAGTCCCTATATTTGCTTGCCAGCCACATTTCTTGGGAGCTGATCCAAGTATTCGGGCAGCTATGGATGGGATAAGAAAACCTGATGAAAAGCTTGATTCTACTGTATTACTTATTGAGCCTGTGAGTGACATATGTTGATATTTCGCTTTGCTAGTTAACTAGTTGAACTGATGTTCAAACTGTATAATTCGCTGATTGACTTATTCTCCCTGGTTTTCCTTAAATTCATTTTCCTAACTTACAATTCTCCTATACTGTACTAGTGCTAGATTGAGAATGACGAAATTCATTTTATATTTTAATATCCATAAGCGACTAAAATGTTAATAAACATGTTCTGTCTAGAAGCAGTTCACATTTGTCACATTTTACAATAGTTCATAAATACTACAGAGTATTTCACCTGTTACTCGTCCGTTTTCCCAATTTTCTTGGTCATATTAACTGATATCTTGTGATAAAAACAGCTTTTGCTTGATTGTGTTCTTCATTTTGGCTTTGTCCAATTTTGATAATATCTCAATTAAGGAAGATGTTTTCATTATAGTTTGGTTGATATATAACTGTGTTCGTATAGTTATAGAATCTTTAGTTTCGTGGCAGTTAGTTGCGTTCTAGGTTTTTGAAGACGATCATTATTGGTATAACTAGAACCAAATAAAGTTTAAATACTCTTCCCAATAAGTCATTTGTGGGCTCAATGATGCTTAGCTTGCGAGATTAATTCTTCCTAATATTAGATGGTGGTTGGAGGTAGTCTACAGGAAACCCTGGACCCCGTGTTTCGTGCTACTTGGCACTCGTCAGCAAGGTGTACCTGTAATCTTGAGAGCACTGGTGCTCCCTGGCAGATTCGACCTCGTGTCACCCAGCTTCACAGTCAAAGACGTTACCACTGAGTTGTCCGAGCCGCGACCGACCTCCTGTAGGACTGAGATGTAATGACAATTGATTGATCACTGGGTGGCGATCAATGTCATGCGTGTCTAGTCCGCAGTGTCGAGTCACCCAGACTGGTGGCCACATTGCAACATGATCGATAGCATTCGACCTGCACTAATAAGGAATAGACACGCATGACGTTGATCACCACCCAGTGATCAATCAATTGTGATCTTCCTTTTATATTTACACATGCCTAAAATTTATTGCTATCCATTACAGTCGACTTATTGAGTATACTAGTCATGTCTCAAGCAATCATTATCAAAACCTATTAAGTATATGTTATTTTTTTCTACCTGGTTATGATGTTTTATTATAAGTATTACATAATTAGGGTTGACATTCTAAGTTCTTTGATTCGAAGTTCACATATCCAGTTATTTTGTAAATCAGAAATTTGCCATAAATAGGTAACATGTGATAGGTTTCCTATTTTTTGAGATATTCACAATTCATGATAAACATACATACATATTGTTCTTGCTACAATATAAGACCTAAATTGAAATTATTTTAATAAGTACGTAAACATTATGTTTATTCTTTTTGCTTTTTCTTAATACACCATAGAATACTGGATTTGTATTGGAAGCTTTTAAAAGGGTTCAGATTAATGCATACATTGAAAACGATGGCGGTTTGTAAGTTATCTTTAGTCATATTAAGAAAACTATAATGCTTTTTCTTTCATACACTACTTATTTTCAATAAAATTTGTTCGGATATAATTAATTAAAAGTCTCATTTTCAAATTTCATGTCTAAATATCATTTACTTCTAGACTGAAGTCCATTACGCTAAGTAATTAATATGACTGGGTTATGCACTGAAATACATAGAATCCTGGGAAAATGTAAATTTACATATGGTTTGGGTGTAATCTTGGTCTATTTTGTGGTGCACTTTCAACTTTAAAAGTGCAATATAATGATAAAAATGTGCTTTTAATGCACCCTTTCTAAATATTTGGTCTACTATTTCATCATGGCCAACTGTCTGTAGATATTGTTTGTTGAAGTGCTAAATGAATTCTTGATTAGTATTTAAGTACTTAGTTGATAGGTATTTAACCATATTAATATCCATCAGTTTAGTTTTCGCCAATTACAGGTTTCTGTATTTTCTTCCATCAACATATAACTTGCTGTGAAGAGTGTCATTATTGATGTCTCATGACGTTCATCGATCAAGCACTGTTTTTGCTTATGTGATTCGGATTTCCGTTTGGACTTTATATAAAATACGATGTTTTCCAATATAAATGTGAAAAAAGTTATACACTTTTTGTGTGGCATGTAGAAAATCCGTTATCGAATTAAAGCCTGTTTAACAAGACATAAACATTTGTAGCGTTAAATAAATCCCCAAACTAAATAGCTGTGTGAGTTTTCGACATTGGATACTGACCATATGTTTTAGTGGACTCATCTAGCTGAAGGCGCTCGGTCATGCATCCGCACTAGATCACACTGTGCTCAACATCTACCGCAATCGCTAGCCAGATTAGATCAGAAAATTCCGATATATTGGTTATCGCCAAATACACTATTCCGATCTCCTCAACTCTGTCTTTTGATTTCTCTCGGTGGGTACAAATTATATTAGAAGGTGTTATTGGTAAAAGCGTTGTCAAACACTGAATACCTGTGCCATCTTCACATTTATCAAAAATTTGAAACAGTTCGAAAATCCGGGTAACTAAATTCTGTTAAATATAACACAACACGACTACATGACGGTTACAACCCAGTAGTTAACATAACCAGATATACGATTGTACATAACAACTAATAAAATCAACGTGATTTGTCTGTCCAGAGATTAGAATAAGCTCATATGGCGTTATGATGCAAATGTCATCACAAAACTTTGCGTTGATTTTCAGAACAGTTGCAATACTAAAATCATGATTTCGGTTAACAGATTTCGCTTGTGTCCAGGTGTTTACATATTTCCTCAAATTTAGACTTCTTTTAATTCTAAAGAATAAGACTGATGGGTGTTGTGCTTTTTACTTTTGTTTTTTGTGTAGGAATGAAGTATACCAAGATATGGCAGGACCATATTTCTTCCCCTTGGCTTGGTTCACTGAGGTAAGTGATGATAGGAATGAACATTTTCAATAATTGTTTTGGTGATACAATATTCGTTATCACTTTTCTCCTCAAAACTCATAAAATCCACTAGTAGCTGGTTTCTATATCCTACGAGAAAAAGTTCGTTTTTTTTATATAAGTGGCCTTTATTATGAAATGCTCAAAAAGGGGTCGCAACTTACATGTAATCCAGGATCGCTACATTTAAGGTTTTAAAGTAAAGTTTTACTAGACTTAATTGGTCAAATCGTTGTGTTTTCAACTGAGTAAAACGTTTTCACATAGTCGTTACTGGTGGTTTATTTCTCCTTAACTTTTTTATAGTCATTATTAATGTGATTAATAAAAAAATGGGATATGGAAATATAACAATAGGTTCAAACATTTATTAAACGACGAGTTTCCATTACTGTTGAATCCATCGGATGTAATCAAGAAACACAATGTTCACTAATTTTCAGCATTAACTATCCAAACAAAAAAATTCATTTTCTTATGAATATGCCCTTCTAAATTAACCAAACAGTCAATTCAATAACACAAAACATAAATGATCAATAGCTCCTTTCACTTATTTATTTATCAAAACAAGTTTGTGGAACATTGTCATAGTTTACGTACTTAAGCCTGTTACTGCCGACCAGCCATCTCCACCTAGCTCTGTCCTGGGATGATCTTAGTAATTTTTCCAATGTCTGTTCATTCTTATGATGTCTGCCCCTATATTTCGGTACAATATGTTGTTATTTAGAATGTTAGAACATGGATATGCTACAGGCCTTCATTTTATACGTCTCATCCTTTGTGTTTGTGCTCATCATCATCAGATGGTCATCGGATGGTGTTTTCCTGGTCTGTCCTTACGAAGGCCTCTAGCATCCTACGAAATTGGTCTCTATCATCTTCATCGCTGTCATTAGTGGGTACGTAGCACTGGAGGACAGACATCGTAACCCCTCAATTCCCCACTTTTAAAGGTGCTGTGATGATCCTAGAGTCGTGATTTATTAATGTTTTTGTCTGGACTTTGTACGATGAGTTTCACTTGTTCGAAACACAGTCAGATTGCATCTCCTCATTTGTACTGTTGTTTGAGTGAGCTTTCCTGTCACCTACAATGTGTGGATATTTCATATGCTTGTGCTAATTGTTGTTGTGGTTGTCAGAATTGTGTTTAGTCTGCTGACTTCTGAAGAATGTTGGTCTCCATCATGTGAGGTATGATAAGCCCTTCAGTTGCAAGAAGAGAGGTTGAATTGTTCAAATGCTTATTTGTGATCAGGTTTTTTTTGTCGAGTTTCCTTTTTCGAAGTATATGTCGGTAATCCTACACTCAACCTATTCAACTACTAGGGTTCAGAAGCGGCAGTAACTCTAGAGTGACTACAGGTGGGTGTGAATAATTTTATCCATATATCTACTTGAAATTTAAATCATTTTTTTCATACATCCTTTTTTATTTTTGTTATTATATTCAGAGTTTACGGGTATGTTGTTACTGTTTTGCTTTCAGTTTGCAGTGGCTGACAAAAAGGCGTTAAGTAAAATATCAAATTATATTCTTAAGCCTAAGAAAATAATACCTATTGTTTTATCAACTGTCGGTTCACTTGCACTTATATCAGCCGTCATTTTGATAGCAGTTCTATTAAAGCGTTATAAATTAACAAAAACTGATAGTGCTTCTATTCACGGTCAAGCTGAATCTACATTCATGCCAACAGATACTGGGTTATGTAATAAAACAGATGAAAGCCCATTTGATCAATGGACTGTTAAACCTTCACCGGAACACGAATCTTTTCAGGTAAGTTAGCATGATATATTAAATGCTATTTAGTCAAATAATTTGAATTAGTCAGTTACAGATACTTCGTTACTTTTATGTCACTTCATTTTCTTATCAGTTCTATAAACCTCACCCAGTAATTATTTGTTTCTGAGTAAAGTGTACATATCAGTTCCTAATTATAGATCAAATCACTATTCATCAATTCAAGTATTTTATAGTAGCATTTAGTGTATATCTGTACAACTGATTTAGAAGAAATATGTACTATTACGTGACAATTTGTTATATCATTGTATCCATCGCAAATCCAAACCCTAGTTCTTCATTGATCTTGCCTATGTCATTTATACATCTTTTGTCTGTGGTCAACCGAATATTGGTCTATCAATTTTGTCTAGAATGCAACCAAGTCACAATTCTATATGCCTAATCATATCTATGCACATTGTACCAGGTTCTACGTTGCTTATGATTTATTGACACAAGTATTGATTATTTACCGAAAGTATATATAGTCAAGTTCATACTATAAACGGACCATCCAAGTAACTGAAAAGAAATAATAATAATAAATTCAGGATTGTAATGTACTTCAGCAGATTTTCGAAATACTGTTCTTAATCATTTTGAAGTAAGATTCCTATCAAGCAACTATTGATGGCATTCATTATACTCTGATTGATATAATAAACCCTATGATAGTTTGTACACCAACAATATGTAAAAGTTTAAATAGTGACGTCTGAGAAAGCTTAAGTTTATTTGACTTCTATATATATTTATTATCACACGCTGCACATTTACGCGATTATAGGAAGAGGTTATCGACTGCCTGCAATCTCCTCCAAACAGAATACTTATAACTTCTATGTGATACGTAAGCAAATTTGACACAACAATTTTTTATTAACGAATAAACCATGCATAAAGTTGTCGAATCACACTCTTTCAGTAACTGGGCGACAAAATTATTTGCGTTAAACAATCACCCTTTTGGTGGAAGTAAGGTTCTTTCTGCTACTTAACTAACAATATGTCGTATTATTTGTCTTCTTTAAGTACTTTTCTGTTATTATAGACAATTCATTCTTATCTTTCATCAATCTATTGGTGCGTGGTAAAACGTTTCTTGGTTAATATATACCTAACCGGTGTGCTTGTGTTCCAGGTTTTCCTGTCCCCAACTCAATTTGATCCGTAATTTTTCTATAAAAATATTTTATTCGGTGTATTAAACCACTTTCTTTGTCTGTTGGTTGTTCTTCTCCTAATCCAAAATTAGATGGATAACTATATACCAAAAAAAAACAAATAACTAATGATAATAGGTTTCTATCATTTTATTAAGTTCATGCCATTGTTTTTGTGTAAATAAATATATACATATACATAACTATGCAATTAATCTTAATGGATGATAATTCCTGGGCCTATGATCGATGAAAACAATTTTTTTTACAAATTATTATTTTCATTATTGTTACAAAATTATTTTATTGTAAGGTATGAATAGTTGCTGTTCAATATCCATAAAGTTGATTTTCAGTAACATTGAATCGAGCTTAGTGATGTTACCTGTAAGCTTAATGGCTAGGTACCGTGATTCATTCATTGAGTAGCGTACAACGTATGTCTTTGTTTGGTCAAATGATCGTAGTCAATTGTAAATATCATCTGTGGACAAGCTCCCCAATGTGAATAGCCAATCCGGACAAAATTAACTTAAGCATACAACTATTTGATAGATCAACTTCTTCACCATGTCTACTTAAAGTTGGTAACAGTTTAATTATCAAGTTTAAATATCTGTTGATCTTTTTGCACGTTCCAGAAGTATTTCTATACCTCTAAATGAGCATACGTTACGGCTTGATAAACTTTTATTTCATTATCTTTTTGCTGTGCTCTTAAACCAAGTTTTTACCGTTGATTTGGTATATAATCACAGGTAAAAGATTCAATTATCTCGATACAAGTTAGGATCTCTTTTTTTCTATGTCTGGTTTACTTTGTTAATATGGTTTTATTAAATAAATCTTGATTGAAATGCTAACCTTTTTAATCGCATTAGTACATAGTTAATGTCAAGCCTCTAATTGTATGTGACATCAAATGTATTTTAAGACATTCAGGCATCATTTCAAATGGTTTCTGCTGTATGTTTATTCACTCCACATTATGTTACGTTTGTCATGCATTAACTAATATGAAGTGATTTAATTCTGTCGATATTTATATGAAATTTCAGTGAATGGAGCAGGTATTACACACACTTATGATAAGTTCAGGACCGTCAATCTAAATCAAATCGTATATTAATACTAGGTTATTATTTTCGCTTTGTATTATCTCTTTAATCCTTCACTAACCGCTACGATCAAAGGAATTTTAGGCATCAGATAAAGAAAGGTTTCTTCAACCTGCTATACATCAACATTATATTTAATTGTTCACATTTCAAAGGAAAATTTCACTTATGTCATTGATAAATATTTGAGAAAACCACTCACTATTGCCTTTTACTTAACATTGTATTTATTTTAAATTACGAAACCTTAACAGTAAGCAGTATCATATTTTATCCCAATGTAGCTCTAGGGAGGTGTTCTAAAGGTAGAACATCTGTCGGACATCTTTCGAGTTGAATTCCTTCATGTACTTAACAGAGACATTTAATAACAACGACTGAAGATATTGTCGTACCGTTTAATGTATGTGGTTCTCAAATAATGCACTTTTGCCTTGATGATATCAGTGTCTTTTTATGGATATGTCAATAAGTTTATTAAATTTATCATCCCTGCACTGTTACATTTATTTAAATTCTTATTTCCATTTTAACGTATTTGTTGGGCGTGTGGATTATTTTTACTACTGACAGGTTAGAACTTTAATAATGATGTGTTTTAAAAGGTCAATATTATACTAGGTCTATAAAGTAGTGCTCAATTTTATAAACAGAAGTAAAAGAAATGGAACCTTGTAATGAGATGCGAATACTTGTACAGGTAGAATTCTACTGAGCTACACCCGAATCATATTTAAATGTTTTCATCACTGCATTTGATAATTCAGATATTTAATGCGGTTTAATCTTTTGTGTTAATTACATTCTAGATACCTACACAAAATAAATAAATGTCGTTTTGTTTTAATCTACAGTCAATTATCACTTTTCAGATAAATATTCCATGAAGAACACAATAATCAACCTAACATTCTTGTAATCGCCCCAATTCTCATAGTTTAGCATTTCTCATTTCATTAAGTTTTTTATCCTACTCAGATTTGTTAACAAACTAACTGAATCTTTTGTTTGAAGCTCAGTTCTGTTTGTATCTGTCCACTTAAAAAGTGCTTGACCACTTCATCAAGAATGTTTCAATAGTTTTCCAAACTATCCTTTTCTTTTACGTCAAAAAGTTCAACAGTTTCATTTTTGTATAGTACACAATTTTACTCACCCCTCTGTTCTTCCTTCACTAGAAATATACTACAATAACTACCCTCTTAGTTAAGATTGATTTACGATTTTGTTAATCCAATCTTAATTTAATTGATATAAATATAAATTATTACCGCTCGAAATTCATTCTTAGTATCATTTCTATTTATAAATGGAGATTTAAATTTTTCTTAAAAGAAGTTAAATTCAATATTTTTTCAATCCTGAAAGCATTAAGGAAGTAACACTGGTCAACATTATGCTCAATTGAATCTTCTATTATTCTTTATATTCATCTCCGTTTTTACTGCTTTCAACTAGCTTGATATAACCTGCTTATTCTTTCTTGTAGAATATGAAAAAGAGTGAACCTCAACATTTCTTTATTCAAATCGGCTTGCTCGCTCCACGTATATATTTAATAATTCTTTTGTAACGTTATCATCATATTTCCATCTCTTTTATGTTTTACTAGGTTATCGAATCAAAACCTTTGCTCAAACCTACTGATACAGCTGGAAAAACAGTTGTCTGATTTATTTATCCTCGTCGCTGTCAATTCGTCTGTTAGTTCCTCAGCTACATATAAATGGTGCTCACTGTTTTCGCGAAACCAATCGAAGTATTTTTTATCAAAACAAAGGAATATGAAATGATCCGATTTCATTCTTCTTCTATTGTAGTGCTTCCCATAACCTTATCCCAGTGCTCATTGAAATTTATTTCTACATCACATTGTTTATTTCAAATGTATAATACAATAACCATATCCTAAACTTTTAAAATTTAGAAACCAGTCTGCTGACTATTCGTACCTTCTTCTCTCCAGGAAATGTAACCAATCTGTTTGTTGATTTTATTTTCGCCTTCGAGCTTTTTAAGGTTCAGTGCTTAAAGCTTACTTAGGTGCTTCCTTTTTTAGCCTATATTAGATTTGCTGTATGCATACGATTATATACATACTTTATGTCATAATGGATACTTAACTGCAACCGGATGTTTTTGATATTTTCTCTCACCAACATTCCTATCAAAACTCTATTCTATCTAAGCATAATTTTCGCTCGGATCATGCTTTTCAACTTCCTTCTACATTGTATTCAAACAGTTACTCCGTTTATTCTTTCTAAGAATATAGTAACTCAAATTTTGGTATACGAATGAAGTATTTAGATTATTTTTGTTATTTCTGTTCACAATTTGTTGTACTCTCCTTATTCTTATTAGTGCTTTACTCCCCAAGCCGATTCACCCACTGCGTCCTACCTATCGTTTTTACAAATACTGCCTTTTGTTTGTATTTGCCGCTTTAATTAGCATTTGTAATATTGCAAAAAAATCCTTTTTTTTTTATTTTCAACAACTCAATACAAAATAGAGGTATTGGATTTCAATGATATTTTCACACGTTTGCTGTAGTTGATATCAATTTTCTCTATGGTATTTGTGTAGGCAGTATAGTGTTCAAGCACTACAGCGATGTGATAGGTGCTTTGATAGCTGTTTAAGTGAACTTAGTTACATTTTAGTCACTGTAACGCGACAAATGCACAAATTTTCTGCCCACATGCATACAACATTCAAGTGTGTAGGTTGGAATATGATTCGTGTATGCTCTGTGTTTGTCAAAAGGAAAGTTTCTATTTTGCTTAATTTTCTGTATTTAAAAAATTGTCTCGTTTATTTAAAAAGCAGACGTATAAAAAAGTTAGTTCAAAATATGTCGGTGAAATTACTGAAAGTGTATAAGATGTACTTAATGAATCATAAATCATAACACCGATTTGTTGGAAACGGAAAGATACTTCATGATCTTTTACTCCATAGATTGCGAGGATGGTTTTAATACTGATTATTTAATGCTACCTTTTTTATTCAAATACTGACACTTGGTTATCCAAGTATAGTATCTACAATGCAGTGCGTCAGATTGGGAGTTTTCTACAGGAATTTATTTACAATATGTTATATAGTGTTTGGTGATATAAACGTCATACTGGGTTATCAACACAGCATAAGTCGTAAACAATACATGACTTAAGCAGGGTTGTATTTATGCTACTCATAATGTAATCGTTGCTTGACAACTCTATGAATGTTTCCTCTCCACTTATTTTATCATATCTTCTCTTTCGATTAAAAATGTTTGAGTTGTATTCTAAGTGCTACCAATGTTTTCATCAATTTGGCATTTTATTACGATGGTGGTATTTGTCGCAAGTTTCTAACCCAAATAAATGTTCAAAATAAAGCGGTTCAAAAGGTTTAAACCTTGACTAAGTAATTCATCACGGAGAGCTTGTCAGTACCATAGCTGAAAAACTAGAAAACAGTTCATTTTATAACTCTTCCTGTTAAAAAATTCCTTTTTTTTAATGAAAATTATTGCATCTTCATGTGTTCTGAATAGAGTAGTAACTAAATCATTTCATGATAGAGTAATGTATACAAGTTTAAAACGCTTTAAAACTGAATTACATGTTGATTGGATTTGGTTATTTACTTATTCTTTGAATAAGCAACTTGCATTCAGTCACGAATTGTCAAAAATTCATTTTTCTACTCGTTAAGATATTTACTAATTTGTCTTTATTTTTACTAATAGCAGTGAATAGTTTGTTCCTGTTAGTTGACTCCAGTTTATGGCAAAGTTATCATGACAAATTATCTAAAGTAGTGTACTCTATCACATGTTTGTTCATCGGTTATAAACAGTGTTTACTTATTACCATATAGAGTAAAGTAGAAATGAAATTTTTATAGTCATTCAATCCCACCTCCAAATACTTAGTTTATTGTATTTTCGAAAACTATAAACACTAAATATCAAAGTATGAATAAGGTAATATAGTCTAATCATTAAATACAGCAAGATTTTAAAATAAATTAATGAAAACAGTAAATTATAACTTTCATTAAACACAATTGGTTGCTTTAAAGGTACACCAATAATTTAACTGAATTTATCAGTTCATGCGAAAACAATTGAATAAGGCTGAGAAAAGATTCTATGAGATTTTGTAAAAGTGATTGAATACTTGGTTAATATTTCAGGATGAGAAACATACCAGTCACCAAATTTAAGTTACGTTTCGGGGATATTTGTTATCAAGTACTTTGATAACTATTTATACATTATACAGAAAGAGAGTTTAATCAAACTTTTTTAATCACTAAGACATCGTACTGGTTTCCCAGTCTAAATTTTTTATTGATCTATTGATTTTAGCCTAATCATTAATAGCTTCATATTGATTGCTCTTTTCAATGTATGCTTGTATCAGAATTATTTGATATAACCAGGCATTATACTGAATAGTTATTTTGATAAACATCTCAAATAAATAACATGAATTGAAAGAGAACTAAAAATCAATTATTGGGTACACCGTCCCAGAAACCGCTACAGCAGTTCATATACAGCAAAGTAACATTCGTAAACCCTTATGACAGGCAATTTATTTGATGTGTTATGAAAAACAATGAATGTTTTGCATCGATCGTCGTTCATCATTCGATGTTATCGGTGAAAAAAGAACACAACAGTTTTCAAGTGAATTGAGTACCTAGATTCTTTTGAGCACAACTGACGTCTATGAACTAAACTAGTTCAATCACAAGATGTTTTGAACATTTTCATCACTCATTAGTAGATTATTTAAGCTGGATACCAGGGATATACACAGCTGCACATAATATTGGTTTGCGTTGAACAGTAAGTCGAATTTTGGATTTATTATACGTGAGTGGGTATTACACTGACAAAAATCGTATTCATATCTGTTATAATCTCTTTCTTACGGTTATGACCCAGCTATTCCTATTGCTTAGTATTCTTGGACACCGATTCACTCGACAAGACCCCAAATCAGAACACGGTTGAACAAGGAAAGAGGTTATATTCCAAATAACAAGGTTAGATGGAAGCAAGATGCGAGCCAGAAGCACAATAGGGAGAACGTCAGTATATTTATAGTTTTTACATAAGAAGATTCCAGAGTATTCTCCAACAATCGACTAGTGCTGATTGGATAAGAATTAGCCAATCAGCGTGCACCAAAGCAATCATGCATTGAGCGTGCTCTAATCCAGTCTATGTCCCGCTAACAATATCCATAGTAGTTTAGTTAATGATCAAGCGCACTTACATTTAACTCATTTGAGAGGACAGACCAAATCGAAAAGTTTTAATTTTAACATATAATTGGATTTTTCTTTTCAACTATTAACCTGATATTAGTAGACTTCTATCCTTCCATCTTGGTATGTGTGATATATAGTTCCACTGAACAATCGAAACGGAAAAGTTTTTGGTTTATCAAAATAGATATATTATTTAAAAAAAGAGAATAAATTAAACTTTTCTTCATGGCTCAGGGTCATTACGTTCCTTGTTTACAAAATATGAAAATATTACCATTTAGATATCCACGTTGTACAAACAATTGCAGTGTTTGTATCAGTTTTCATCTGAGTCTGATTTTTCTAATTCATATTGACTTAGTTTAATCATGTGATAAATAATTTGAAGAGTTATTATGAAAATAACTTTCTTTGTGATGGTCATATAGCTACTAAATTAAGTTCCTAATCTTAAGCTTCATGAAATGATAGTTATTGCTTAATGGTAGGAAACTATCATAATTCAGAAGATAAGGTTGATAATGTATGTTCTTCATCATCTATTCTTTGATTATTAAAAAGATCAAAACACCTAGGTGCAAAGATTTATTGTGAGATCACATCTCATATAAAGATCTAGAAAAAACGTATACTTTTTGTTAACAAAATATGTAGATTTTAGAACTCTTTGAAGGATTGTCATTAGGTAAATAAATTTTCCGTTCTATGAACGACTTAGAAAATGTAAAATATTTTTCTTTATGAACATAATGCGTGTATGCTCTACGAAATAGAATGATGAATACTAACCATCTGGTTACAATTAATGGCAATAAACTAATTACAACTTGATGACCAAATGGAAAATATTCTCTGGATCAGTTGAGTTCCACTTCTAAGATTAGAAATATTGAGAAAGCTTCTAATGCTAGAACCTAGGACATAAAAATCATGAAGAATTTCTACGATTTCAGAAATGCTATTCCTTTTTCCAACGAGAAAATCAGTAAATAAGTATAAAATTAAGCTGATTGTATGGATTTTATTGAAAATGTTTAGCAGCGACCCCGTTTTTAAAACTCACACACTATTATTTGAAAATAAATACATTGTCTTTACGTCAGATCGGGCCATCTTATCTTCTAATCGAAATAATTTTCGATGCAAAATAAATGGGATATAGCTGGTGATAGGAGCCGGTACGTGTGATTCATCCTATTTGGAACTCGTCAGCCGAATTGAAGTAATATTCTATTATCATAGCTCTTAAACGTTAAAAATGATCAGTATTATTGTAATTAGGTTTGGTTTATCATTATTCGCTTAGTGGTCCAGAGGTTAAGCGTTCGCGCCCGACACCGATAGGTCCCGAGTTCGAATCCAGTGTGGTGGGATCGTGGATGCACACTGGTGAGGTGTCCCACACTTGGACGGAACCACTTTCCAGTGCTTCTAGGTTTTCCATGGTGGTTTAACTTCAATTGACTCATGAACTCAACTATTAAATGTGTTAGTGGTTATTACCATATAAATTAGATTTTGAGCAATGAGAATGAATCCTCTATCCTTGAACCAGTCAGACAGAAATAACATAAGTGAAAAGAAATCTACACATCAATCTCAACCTTGTATTCAACGCTACCCGAAAATCCCTAAGAGTTTGTTAAACAAAGCCAGAGTATTGATTCACTCATTCTGTAACTCGCTAGATATCTGCTTCAGCAAGAAACTAAAATCAAAGAATCAAGCGATGATCACGTTATACAATTCAAGAAGTCATTAATCTGTCAAAATATCACAGAGTAAAGTAGACTACATAACGTGAACAAACTTTTTCATACGCATATGTATAACAATATACAAAACAACTACTTTCCTGAAATTATGAATGATAAAATGTTGTCCGGAAAATAATACGTTAATCAGAGGACTACTAATTTATTATTATTTGAATACTACTAATAGTCTATTTGAAATTCGTCACACCATATAACCGATTTTAAATCATATCAATCTTTACGATAACGTTGGAAGCAATCATTTAAAGATTGAATGCCTAACCAGTTGAATCAAGTTAAAATATTTCTTTGGTCCTTATTCTTCTTCAATACAGTGTATTTTGAATGCTTAATTTACACAACTACAATAGTAGAAACTTCGTGATATAAATTAATTTCAACTAGATATACTTGCCTAAACAACTATGCTGATATTTTGGTTTAATTATGTTCCAGAAATGGATATTTAGTCAATGTAGCTAAAGACCCTTCATTTTTCTGTTTATTTTCAATTATATTTTAGTTTAACTAACAAAAATAGTGAACCTACTAACCCGTATCTTAAATAGATTTTAATGATGCCAAAAGTTATTAGGGTATTCATTCTAATCTAATTATGGTTTTTTTTTTGTTCGTAAATGTATAAATCATTATAATTATAATAATGTTATCAGACATAATAACTAATAATTTCGGTTTAAAAGAATTGCAAAAACTTTGTTGTGTTTTTTTTTTGGTGTGACTTTTTAAAGTGCATCCACCGATAAACAGACAAACAATAAGGCCATGCCTATTTGTTATTTGTGTATTATTTATATGATTTTATAACTTACATTATTAAATGTTCTTATGAAATAATCCATTCCTAAACGTCTAAATGGTTATTAAATTGAACTTCACTATGATACTATTATAATCTTTACTTGAATTCATACGACGGGAATTTTTGCGTTATCCATGGTAGTTCGTGATCTTCAATTGTTTTTTACGGATTCGATTACTTATGATCAATAGTTTACTCATTCTAGAATTATTGATTTATAAATGGTATGCGTCAAAAATCATCATAATTTAGGATATAATTAAAAACCCTAAATTACTGAATATTTGTCTTAGTAGTGCACATTTGTCACCTCGCTAGAGTTCGAACACAAGACACATGAATCACTCAATACATTTTTGGAGTATGATCTATAACTTAGACTAATCTCCACGAACCCTTAAAATAAAAATGAATATTTTAACAAATCAAGATTAAGTTGTGGATTAATTTACAAAAACTCAAGTCTAGTCTAAATAAAAAAGGTATAATATTACACGTATTAAATCATAGTTGTTTCTCAAATATGTCATCTTTTCTCAATTGATCAATGAAAGATCAAATTGAGAATCTCTTTCGATTCTATATTTCTTCTATTCATAAAATAAAAATCGGTACTCAGTACATAGTAAGAGACTCTTTCTGGAATGATTAGATATATAACAATAGTAATAATGAACATACTGAGAAAAATAAGAAGTATAAATGGAATAAGTTATATTGATACTATACCATGTAATCAAATATTTTTACAGGACCATAATTTTTGGTTTAAGGTAAAAATGAAATGTGCTTAAGCACATAAGAATAAATGAATTTTCATACTACAAAAAAGTCCATGTAGTAGGGAATATAGTTCTGAAAACGTCTATAAAACGATTTTAAAGCTGTTTTCAGACAAACCTAATATGCTATTCCGATCATATTTTTTGCTGTAGATGAGAATGTTTGCCTAACTTTTAGTTCTGTTCCAAACTGAGAGTTAAATCGGACTTAAAGACACGGGTGTAGACCTTCTCCCAACGCTACAAACATTCTCGAAAGCTGAAGGGCATGATGGCAATTATCTCGTCATACTCTGAAGTACCGCAGCAATTCGTCACCTTGAAAGAACGTTGACTATGGTTTCGATCATTAACGTCTGTATTGCCTGATTCCAAACTATGAAGGAGCTCATACTATGATGTAAAGTTACGCGTCAGCAAGCACCCATACCAGTTTCATGTTCATGTGACTAATGTTCTATTTACAAATCTGACCAGGATTCTACTAGCAACTCTGTCCCAGTTTCTGTCTTCCAGCTTTGCTATCGATTAACTTAACATCTGTCCCCACATTCCAGTACCATGTGTTTTCCTCTTTTACGTTTACCTTGATTATTCCAAATCAGTGCTTGCTAATGATACAGTTTAATGATTTTTGTGAAGTGTGTTATTTTCATATGCACTGTATTCTAGTAATTTCCGCTTCAGATGTAAGGTCGTTTGTTCTCTTTCACAGTAGGTTATGGCTCATAGTGTAGTGTTGTGTATACATTTGTAGCAAAAATTACTCCTCCATTTGACCATTCTACTGAACAATCGTAGGTAGGTGTGCCAGTCTTTCATTTCGTTCCGTCAATCGATGTGGCTCTATGATCCATCCATACTCCATTTTATACGTCTCATCCTTTATGTTTGTGCTTCTCATCATCAGATGGTCATCGGATGGTGTTTTCCTGGTCTGTCCTACGAAGGCCTGTAGCATCCTACGAAATTGATCTCTATCATCTTCATCGCTGTCATTAGTGGGTACGTAGCACTGGAGGAAAGACATCGTAACCCCTCAATTCCCTACTCTTAAAGGTGCTGTGATGATCTTAGAGTCGTGATTTATTAATGTTTTTGTCTGAACTTTGTACGATGAGTTTCACTTGTTCGAAACACAGTCAGATTGCATCTCCTCATTTGTACTGTTGTTTGAGTGAGCTTTCCTGTCACCTACAATGTGTGGATATTTCATATGCTTGTGCTAATTGTTGTTGTGGTTGTCAGAATTGTGTTTAGTCTGCTGACTTCTGAAGAATGTTGGTCTCCATCATGTGAGGTATGATAAGCCCTTCAGTTGCAAGAAGAGAGGTTGAATTGTTCAAATGCTTATTTGTGATCAGGTTTTTTTTGTCGAGTTTCCTTTTTCGAAGTATATGTCGGTAATCCTACACTCAACCTTCTCAATTACTCGCGTTTGGGACCGACAGACATATTCACAAGACTTAGTAGAATAAATAAAATATAGATTTTAAGGAGAGTAACGTTCACTTTTGTTTGTCCTTGAAATTTATTGGGATTCATTTTACAATATTGATTCGTATCTAAATGATGATAAATTAATGATCGACAAACCAAAAATACATAAACAACCGACCGTAGCCATAATAAAATTGTACGTGTTTAGTGATGTATCTTTTTGATGAAATAAGGTTCACATTCAAAGTGGCATACAAGGAGACACTGATAAAAAATATTTCTTTTTCGTAACTTAAAAATATGGAACTACTAAAGTCTATTTGATCACCCTTTTCAGTGATTTTCTCTTTATCTTCAAATGAAGCAACTCAGTCTAGTCGGAAAGTTCACTATCTAAACTAATTATAATCTTTATTGATTGTAAACTTAGTTATAAGCGATTAAATTGTCATTGTCAAAGTTGGAATAAATATATGTATTGAAACGTTATTTTGTGCTAAATCTTAGAGTATTTGGATCAGTATACTATCCTGATCGATGAGTTACGTTACATAAATAATTGGTGTAATATTTTAGCAACTATATATTATGTGAAAACAGAAACGTGATTTAATGTAGATTATGAAATTTCTGAAGACCACTTCCAATTAGCTATGATCAAAAAGATTATTGTACGAAATTGACTGATTGGCGACTAACAATTCCCCTATTGTCTGATAAACAATTACATTGAACAAAATTCCATCATAAAAACACGGAATCGCACTCGTTTCAATAAAGTATTCTGGTAAAAACGTTTTCCGATGATTGGATATAGATGAAAATAGCAAACACTTGATTTATAGTGTCCACCAGTCGTTTCTCACTAATAAGGCAAACTTATGAATCCCATAACTCGAAGTCATATACATATTAATTCCAGTATTTGAATCTATAGACAATTAATAAATGAGAACAACACATATAAGCGAACAATTGTTTTCAATTAGATCGTCATCAGGCTTTACTCTAATATACATGAATATTTATACGAAAATGTTAAACCAATCAAGGCAATATGAGTCAATAATCACAATGAAATAAAATAAGTCTCTAGGTAAAAGTACAAGTTAATAGTAGGAAGACAGGTGAACTGATAATAGTGAGAATAATAAAATACAATAACAAAACTCTTATCAATAGTTAATCGTTGATAATAAATGATTACATAACTTGTCATTTGATTACAAACTTGTTTCAATGTATAGAACTTCCAAATTAGTCTAAATCGTTTATGTTTAGTTATCACTGATAAACATTAAAGTATCTATTAACCCATGATTATATAAAATTTTAACAGTAAATGAACAACTTATACACATACATACACACAAAAATGAAATTAGTGTTACTTGAATTGTATTACCACCATGAAATTATATAAGATTTGTATAAACAGTGATTACATCAATAATTTATAAGGATATCTGCACTGCAATTGACATTTTTATGAGCTTTTAATTGTATAATTTGTAAGATAATTCAATTCGAGTGTTGGTATTCAGATGGATTCATTATCTATCAATATGTTGTTTCTTCTTATATGAAGATGAATTTAAGTTAATATTAGAAATTATTATTTTCTTTTCTAAAGAGAAATTTTCAAAATATTCAACATTCTAATTAGATAACTATTTAACGAGTAGATTATATTGAATATTGTTCTCATATTGTTACTTCATATGTAAATTGATTTAACAAATCATTCATTGACATGGTAACATTATTGTAAATTGCGTAGTGTCGGTGTTTCCAACTGTTTCATAAATATATCAACTTTTGAAATACAATTAATCGATTATATATATATATCAGTTCACAATGTGTACTGAATTTAGTTAAGCAACTATTGAAAAATAAGAAGCAGTGGATAGCTGTTTTGGTATGGAACTTCTCAGTGATGTAAATCCGCCACTTCACCAACAATCGAACCCATAATCTTTAGATCTTGCAGCTAGCCCTTCACCTTTACACGACTGGGTCGGCATCTAGTGCTCTACATTTTGTACTTCAACATATTCGTAATACTGCACAATCATCTTCTCATACCATAGGTGTGTAGTCGCCTCGCACCCGATAATAGTCTACTAGTGACTGATTTTTGAGAGTTAATTCTCAGAGTTAAAATAATAAGCCGTGATCACTAGAGCTCAACCATTCTAATTGTAAGATGGTAGCCCACTGAAGATATTCAAGCTTCATTCAGTCATCTAAAAGTTGAGCACCCAGTGCAAGACCTAAAGATCGTAGGCTTGATCTTCAGTCAGGAGGGTAAATGTACGCTACAGAAGCTGTCGACGGCTTCTTGGTCTTCAGTGGTTATCTAACTAAGGTCATTCCGTGATGTAAACTGTAAATTTTGGCAATCTCGCTAATATTCCATCTGTACATGAAATATAACTTCCTAACTTGGATATTCTTGACTGACAGTTTATGTTAAACTTATCATAAATTCATTCACTACATATATTATATCTTTGTTATTTAATTCCCTGACAAGAAGAAAACTATACTCACAATGTTGATTGTATGACCAAATTAACAATACTTGACAATCATCAAACTGCAGTCTTATTTGTCATGAATCCATAGATATAGCTTAAATTCCACTATATATTTCTTTTTGCCTAAACATTCTTCTACCCAAGCCTACCATAAATAATTTCATTCTTCAAAGCTAAAGTATATTTCTTATTATTAAAACATACAATTGACAATTTCAACTAAATCATTATAAGCTAGAATTATGTGACATATAAACTGTCATAGAAATAATTAAATGTCACAAAAGTTTTAAACTATGTCCACATTACCATGAATCATTTAGGATTGTTAAATATGAATTAGAGATTAATTATTCTTTTTGAATAACCGTACTTCCAACGAAATTGAAGTGTTATTTCTTTTCTCTCTTTCAATAAACATCAAGATGAATATAATATTAATCTATTTCTTTCCTTCTATAATAAAACAAAATATGGTTTTATGCAAAGAATTATACATCTACTTGTTCAAACGAGAAACTTATTCATGTTTTAACATGGAAACAAATTAAAACTAAATACAATAGTCTGTTGTTATTTGATTCAAAGATGTAGCTTCATGTATTTACACTTCATCATTTCGAAATACTAAATTTATCTAAGAATTAGTTGTCGAATTATAATCTTGATACTTTTTTGCATGTTTCATGTCACTTACTGTAGATGATATTGGACAGTTTTTTTTACTTTTAACATCTGACTAAGCTAAACTGACTAGTTCAAAAATGATTTTGTCATTAAGAGTATGTACGTTCTGTCTACAATGTGTTATATATACATTTTTCCAGAAAATAAATATGAATTTCTAGTATTTCCCATAAAATAGTCAATGATATCACATAAATCTAAAGACCCTGATCTGAATTATAAAATTATGAATGTAGATTGAACGACTTCTGATACACTATAATCGTTACTTGGTTCATTAGCCAATATCTCTATAACATTCACTCTACTTATATCATTAATTAGTTGTCTAAAATATCTAACACAAATCACATCTTTTCTAAGCTACAAAGTAAAACTTGTATTTATAAAATAAGTTTATGACTGAATAATATGAATAAATGACAGCTAGATTTGTGTTTGACACTTGGTAGAAGTATTCATATTTAAATTCTGCTTGTATCTACTTTGATTAGGTTACAGTTTACTTTATCAACTATCATTGGAAATTTATTTTCTACTGAGTTATGAACCAGTATTCAGTTTCAATCAGTCTGATAACTATCATAGAGTAGATAACACTTTATATCATAGTTGGGGTATATGATTCATGTTTTGCGGTAGAATTAACAAAACACAAAACGACGTAACAATTTAGATTCATTAAAATCTTTATTACATTTACAGTTGATTCAATGTTTCAATTTTATATAAACCATTGATTTTCGTTTGGTAGATGCCTAAAAAAATTAAATGAACTGATTTCGATTTTGAAATAAATCACTTGTTAGTTTATTTCATCTCATCAAATGTAGCGGATTGGAATATTTAGTTCTAGTTTCGTTTTCCAGATTGTCTTCATCTAGGGATTGTGTTATTTCTGACTGTTGTTTATTGTTTTCCTCATTAAACGTAAGCGGATTTCGTACGCTTGCTGAGTCGTCGGGTCACATTACCTCTTGTTTTTTTTTCCAGTTTTTCTTAGGAACGCTACTCTTCATACTTTCCCATAAACCAAAGGAGTTTCAGGTTAGACTGACTGCTAAATTAATGAAGATTTTGTGTACGTTTCTGTTAACCAAGATGTATCGACAATAACACTAAAATTGTTTGCAGAAGTCATAACTTTTGTACAACTTATGGGTTAATGAACTTTAGTCTACAATCTACTAAACTACACATATCCTCTAACATTTAACTGACACAGATTCTTTATTAAATTACTGGAAGTGATTTGTCACGATTTAAAATGAAAAGTCAATTCAAATTTTATTGTACACAAAGAGGCAGAAAAGCATTCATAATATAAGAGAATCAGTGAAAATCATTTCAAATTTTTTTATACCTCCTTCACAGTCTGTAAACCCATTCCTGTTCAAATTCAGATATATAGTCTTTCGGCCGATGCCTTATCAACAGATTATTGAATCAAAATTCAGTAATCGATATATGTTAATCATCTTGTAAACCGTTAAAACTCCCTGTTAGTATTTAAATTAGTTAGTATTTAAATAAAGCAGTAATCAAGATTAACATAAACTGTTAATCTCTTGATTTTGATCTCTTATTTTATTAGTACTTTAGATGAAATCATGAATGTGATTTATAGTATCATCAGTATAAAATGTGATAAAACGCATCTTAGTAAAGCTCTTATTATGTAGTGTAATATTGTGGTAAACGAGTACATTACAATATTACCTCACTCGAAGGGTTTTTTTATGCAGTAGATATTTTTTTCTTTTTTTACTTCTGCCAGTTATCTTTCGCATTGATCTGTACTAATTAGTGACTTGGAATTAGCTTTGTTTATAAAACTTATGAACTGAGATCATAAAACTATGTTGTACAAAATACAGAGTACATTAATCTTATTCTTTTCTGAATACTTCACATTTGTGACAACGCATTTTTTTCTTATATCTGTTTTCATTATTCAAAACATCCCTGGAATTCCTCAGAAATCAAGGGTTTCCTGTAATTTCTTTGTTCTGTATCACTTTTGTCACGAATTTTCTGTGACTTTATCCCAAGTTTCAACATTAAAAAATCATTTCACATTTTTATTGGGTGGACAACATATTCATAATACAAATATAAACTTTGGAGCAATATCATTAAGGTTTTTTCAATGTGACAGTACGAAATTTTAACTAATCTGCTTAAAGTTGATTCATGTGACTTTACAACTAGGATGAACTAAGTAATCATACCAGTGCTACAGTGATAGTGAAACTGAATTGATGGAAAATATCAAAATATCTTTGTATTATGTTTACGATTTAACTTCCTGAATGTAGATGTACTGTTAATGGATCATTATTTAAGAAGAATTTCCATTCAATGATGAAACCAAATCAGTGAATGTCATGATTTTATTTCATCTGGATAAAATTAATGGTAGAAAAACCTAAAAGTAGCCTCTTCATTGTGTTTTCATATTGGAATATATAAACCATAAACTCTCAATAATCATTAAGCTATATCGATCACTTTTCTAATTTTGATTTTACAAATCTTTATATCATTGAGTGTTTCTAAGTGGGAGGCGAAACTCTAAAACACTTGGTCTGTTAATGTTATTGTCGTTATTGATTTTTTTTTCTTCCTCAAAAATAATCAATTAAAAACGTTTATCAACAATGTATCTATCATTTGATGAATTATTAAAAGAGCAATATATTAAATGAGTCAAAATCTTAGTTACATTATATCTGTATAAATGTTTGCCTGTTCCACAATACATTAAATCTATCTCTATATACAAATATCGATTTTGATTGTGCTTTGAAAATAAAAATAGAAGATAAATCAAAATAATGATACACTTATAAAATGATTTATTTATGCGAATTTATAGAATAATGAATAAAGATCATAATTCAATGATTAAATATCATATAAAATATATTAAGATACATTGATGGATTTAATTGTTGTTCAGTCTAACTCATTACAATTCATATCAATAAAATAACTGTTTAATAAAATATGAACATTATGACCGGCAAAAAATCAATAATGCTGGCTAGTACCTCCTGGTACAACAAATGATAATAGTTTATTTATTTATTATTGAGTGTTGCATACTACTTTGTGCATTCACACTTTATATTGAACTCAGTTTCATTGGAATCATAAATTTTAGGCTAGTTTTAACTGATAAGTACTAATTAACTTAAAGAGTAGATAAGACGGTATACTGCAATGTCGAATAATAATTTTAAAGACCAGATTACAACTATTCCATTTCCATTCATCAATATGTAATATTCTGATTAAAATGATGCCAATAATAAACAACTATAACTTGTTAATATTACGTAAGTTTGATTAAACTAAAAGAAGATAACAGTTTGTCCTTTTGTCAATGACATAATGTAAACTAACTGTTTATTCAGATAAATAACTATCTGATTGTTCCTTTATAAATAACGTTGTTCAAATTGATCGTTGAAAAAAAAAAGAGTTAAAGAATTCTAAGGTTCATTTAATAAAATTAAAAAAAAGTCTAATATTGATTTCTTTTGTTTATGACAGCAAGGAAAACACATAATGAAATGAGTTCACAATTAAGTTCTTTGTATATTTTTATATGAGTTGTACTAACTATGACAAGATTAAGAAGAAAAATCTATTAATAATAACATATTGAGATATACATTATTTATATCCGTTCTTTTTCCGTTATTATTTCAAACTGCATGAATAAAGCTTCTTACTGAGAGAATTATTCTAGTTCCAACCTTCAAAGTATAACTTATCCTTCTTGGAGTTTAAAGTTAGTAGACTGGATCCCAAAAAATCTACTATGTTTATTTTCTATAAGCAAGAGTCTGTTAACATTCTGTCAACTTTGAGAACAAAACAAATCTTTGTTTATTAAAGCCTTGGCTACACGGAAACTCAAACCCCATGTATGTGTTCAAAAACAATTTGTTCTTACCCTTAACATACCCTGTTAATACTGATTTATTATCTAGAGTGGTTAGCATATTGTTTTTGTATACTTTATTTTTCTTCGTTATGGCTTACCTTTAACCTGTCTAGTTAACCTTTTATTTTTCATATAAGAATGTCTTATCAAGTATATATGTGTGATCAGATTGTTCGAAATATATTGCGCTAAAATATCACATAAATCTGATAACCTTTGTCTTCTCATTGGATTATCGAAATTAATTTTTTGGATTGATTTTTAGTTATTGTTACAACTAATTTCTTTTTATCTCAATAGGTTCATTTGTACGTATTTACTAATATTTTCTGATTCTTACAAAATCAACATGCACCCACGAGTTAGGAATGTCGAAAAGTGTATACACGTGAAGAGGCAATTCAACAAACATACACTGAATGAGAGAGAGGGAGCTATATATGTTAGTCAGAAATGAACAATTTAAAATCTAATAATTTGCTTTTCTGATGGAGAATTATTAGACAAGTAAATCTATAATGTTGATTATAGTTCAGTGTTGACGTAATCAACCCTTTTCCATAAACAAAAATAAGCACAAGTTAAAATAATGTTGACATTGTATAATTTATAAATTGCAAATGAAACATATTTGAATATTAAATAATCAAAATGATCATTTTCCGAAGTAGACTTAATTTAAATATCTAACTCTGTATATTGTATTTATTTGTAAAAATAGTAATTACTAAAATTCTTATTTGTATACAATACTATACGCACTGACAATTATCTTTATGGACACCGTACAGGAATCACACACACACACACAAGACTATCAGATTAGAACACCATAATTTAAGTTCCAGTTACAATATCAGACTAATTGAGCCCGATTACACGTAAGTGGTTTAAACGTAAGAACCTAATGGTATCTACTACCACCTGATAAACAAATGACAGTAAATTTTTAGTGTTGCATACTATGTTGTGCCTTCTAACTTTATATTGAACCCTAATGATTCTTAATCAAGCGCTCAACATTCTCATATGTCTCAGATAATCTAAGCTTCATTCAGCATACATCTAATACTTACAGGTTTACACCGAAGCATGAATCAAATTCGATACTTTCAGTAGAGATATACAAACAGGAATTGAAGTTTGGGTTCATGTGTTTTGACACACAAGTTGATTTGTTCGTAAGGTCACTAAAATGATCGAAAAACAGTTCTATGAACAAATAACAACTACAACACTTAGTCGATTTTAACACAGATAATTTTTAATTATAATGATTTCAAGCAAATTGTTATGATAATGGAAAGTTATGTCACCATCCAACATAGAACTAATTTACATATTCACTTTCTTCTTAAAAAAATTCATTATCTTCTACATAGATTGCTAGCGTTTATTATCATAAATACAATAAAACAATCATATGAACACTATGCTATTTAATAACTAATCATTCATTGAAAATAAATTATGACTGAGTGAACAATTAGGGTTGAGATTATACGGTTTTCTTTTCCAGAGAATAACAAAATGATGAATCGTTAGTTTTTTTAAAATGAAAAATATGGTAAACTCAAGATATTAAGAACTAAAATGGAAGTTGAGACAATGACTTATGTTCGACATTAAACATATTCTGTTAAAGCATGTATAAGCTTGTTTGTATATAATGTACACAGAGACCTAGTTCAATATAAAAGATTAATTAAAAGTAGTAAAAACTAAACAAATAGTTCTCCATATTTAGAAAATACCTAGAATTATTCAAGTACTAAATCATATTCACGGTTTTGCCAAACTATGCTCCATTGGGAGTAACAGGCGTAAGTAAGTAAGTATCTAAAATTATAACTGTCGGTTACGATCATCAGCTCTTTTAAACATCAGAGACCTTCGTCTCTACTTGTAAGTATTCTAATCCATCATGAGTACCACTCCACATTCCTACATTAGTTATTACTTATTCTCTAGATATTCATAACATTTTGTTGATAATTTTAATGGTAATGTGAATTTAACAATCGATCAACTAGAGATGTAGTATGTATATTTCTTATTTTATTTTGAGTCTGCTTTGGTTTATGTAGTTCTTTAAACTTCCATTTACTACCTGTAACAGCTGTAAAAGTTGATGTTTATGCTTCGTAATGTTGACGAGTTAACAGTAAGCTTGTTTAAACTATGCATCAGTCTAATAATGGTCTGATTGTTTAACTCTGTAATAACGCAAAATTTAACTTAACAACTACAAAGATAACTAGTATACAATATCTAGACTCTGTAGACATCTAGATATTCTGTACTAATTATATTCGTAGTTGGTAAATCAAACTTCCAGTTTTTGTTGACATTTAGCCATGTATTCACATATGATTGTTTAAACTCACTGTTCATGTGACCAAACTATTTACTCCAAATATTCGTGAATGATTATTTAAAAGTCGGAATTCGATGTATATTTTATTCAGTTCCATACTATTTGAACGAAAGCTTCATATTCTGCTTCGATTTGGGAAATGTTTCTTCAAGTTTTATCAACTTAAATATTAAAATTTCTGATGACTGAGTACCTAAAGGTATATAACCCAGATCTATTACCTAGTAGTGTTGAACTTAAATAATCTACATTTAGACTTTTGATTGAATTAGGAATTCATCAACTCTCATTTTCTACTCCAGCTCAGTAAATCGATAATATTATTACTCCTAATTCTATTAGTTGCTAATTTGAAAAAATAAGAGCTCATTTGCAACTACTAGTACAACACGCTAGAAAAATGATCATAGTTTTTACTACGAGCCAACTCCAGTTGAAGAACCTATAGAAACCAAGAGATTCTAAATTGCTACCTCGTCCTGTTTTGAGACTGCCCATAATATACACCCACGATTAGATAGATACAAGAGAAAATCTAGGTTCTACAGGTTTTCTAGTTAGAGCAATACTATTCAGTTGGTAAAAAAAACACCATCTCAGTATTATATAAGTTTACGTAAACTATTTCAGTGAATAATAACCTCATCCTCATTGATAAATGTGTAGTGGGAAGTCATGGGACAATTAACTACCGCTGACCTCAATTAGGAAGCGCGCTATATTGTACTATTCAAATATGCTTTAGATCACTGGTTCATTAGATTAAAATTTCTTAAGTAATAGCTCACTAATTTTTCTTATTCTAATGTTTATTAACTTGTCGAAAACACATTTGCATTATTCAGAAATGTAAACTCTTATGTTAAACTGATATTTCTTGGTTGGCAACTTAAATCGCTATATTACTTTGAATTTCCATGCTTATTGAAATAAGGTTATCATTGTCAGTGTTTCCTTTCACAAAGTTTTCACTAAATAATGCTCAAATGTACCATATATTAGTTGAATGCTCTTTTACAGTATTCATCAGCAAACTCTTTCAAAATGATATAATTTACGGCAGATACGTCTAACTTCAGAATCAGGGATAAAATTTTATAAAAAAAGTGATGATTTATTTAAAGCCCTCTTCCATTGTCATTTTTAACTGATTTCCTTTCATAATGAAATCTTCAGGCTTACTTATTCTATAGACTTTTACCAAATTTTAAAATTTAAAATCTTTCTAAGTCATTAAACAGACAAAAAATAGTCGTGCGTATGATGACAACTAAAAATTACTTTATGGTTTGCTGTTTAGTATAGACCATCAGTTAACCACGTATATCAAAGATGGATCGTGACTATGAGTGGAATTCAGGACTCACGTTTCGTCTTATTTGGGACTCACCAGCTGGATGTACCTGCATCACTGAATTGATGTTCACTCTGGGACTTGAACCCAGTACCGTTCGCTTCAAACACTATCACATTATCCACTTATCTACTAAGTCCTGATAGCCACTTGCTTGTGCATTAGGGTGAAATTCAAATTCACTGAGAATTGTTTCACTTGAATCTTCCCATTGATGATTAGTACTGCAATTAATTAGTCTCTTATTGGCATATGTGCATATGAGGTCCTGGATTTCATTGTTAGCCAGTATCCATCTTTGCTTAGAATGCTTGTTAATGAAGGCAATATCGAGACAATACACACAGTATACACAAATGCCAATAAGAGACTGATCAATTACAGTCCTAATTATCAATGAGATGATTCAAGTAAAACAATACCAAGTGAATTTAACCACATATATTTTTTATATTTTAAGGTCTAAAGATATTATTATAAGAGTTAAATTAAATTGTGCTCATCTTACTAGTAAAATACTATTCGTTTAATGTGTAATACCCAAATTGTTATTCTCCATCAAAATTAGATGACAAAACATGTAGATGAAAATGACGTCTGTACGGTTTCAATAGTGTTTTTAATCTTCTTTTTTTTCGGTTGCTGTTGTTGCTAAACAAAAAAAGTATCTGATAGTGATATCTTATACACATTAAGTTAAAAATATTTATATTAAGTAAAATCAGACATCAGTTAGACATAAACACGAATATTTTTTGATAGAATTTAGACATATGAGGGCCATTTTTGTTTCAATGATGTACAATAAAGTACAATATTATTATCTCATATAGACGTTGTATGAAAAAAACATACTTGTATAGTCTAAAAACAGAGAATGACTGAACTAAGAATAACAACAACTCACCGTACTGTCTACAATACTGAAGTGAATCTGTGTTAAAAATTTGTATATTTTTTTTTGAAAAATTTCACCATCTAACTAATAATATCAGTAAGTTTCAATTCATGTAATCTTAGAACATTTTCATTGTTTGGTTGTTTCTTTGCTTGCTTGCTTGTTTGTTTGTTTCTCTGTTATTCAGTGTGTTCTACTGAACAAAATACAAGCTACATAATATGTAGTACATCTATGTGCCTATTTAAATATCCCATAGTTGATATTTTCAAAACTTTTGGATAAAACAATCAAATTTCTTTTAACATTTTCATCTTGTCATTTCTAGTTATCAGAATTACTATAGTAAAAGGTAATGAAAGTATCTTCTTAGTTAAACATGATTGTCTAACTGATCCTGAAACACATTTTGATAGTAAAATGCTTTCCTTGTTTTGTTTTTTTTCTGTTTAGAATTTTATGAAAATCTACAAATATTTTAAAATCCTTACTAGTTTTTAATAAACTAAAGAAAATCTTGCTGACTTACTTAGTTTCATTATCTGTGTATACTGATTCTAGTTAAGTAGTATACTCTGTCAACTGCTCTAAGTCATTAATTATATCATCCAGTAATCAGTTTTAATTCAAGAAATTGACTCGTATTAAATAAAATCCTAAATTCACATACTTCAAACAATATACTTTACCCTTATTAACCTGACCATTTTTTTCAAATTATTAATTTGGATATATAATTGTAGAACCTGAAGAAAATTTATCGAAAAGAACATTCTTCGTTCGAATATTAGTCTTTTAATATGATGGGGATTTATTTCCTATGAAGTTAGCAATTTATTTTTATTTTTTTTTGTGCTAAAAGGCATACTAAGTGTGAAAATAGTGAGTATAGACCATTTAAACAATTTTGCGTGAGGAAGCCTATTATTTAATATTTCACTTAATGGATAAATTCATCTCTTAATGCATCACTGTCCCAACCTTTCTTTCAGTGGCCTTGATATTTTATCATTAATTTATAGTCAATATTATTACGTGTTTAGGAAATACAATTGATTATTTTACGCTAATTGGTTACTGGTTAACAATACAGTCCTAAAGTCATATTTCTAATAATGATCAAATTATTATTTTATGCTATGATCGCTAATCTATGTGATTTGACATACTGAACTTTGTTCAATGTTTGATGATCGTAAGAAATTAGCGAAAAGCTGTAGATATAGTGTTTCGGGTTCATGCATATTTGATAGCTTTTTAAAAGAGCTAGAATCTTGACGATATGATATTATTTACTAATTAACAACCATCTTATTGGTACAATACGTCACTCACAACCCGAATAGCACAGAGGTGACATCTTTGAATGTGGTATGTATATCTAATACAAAAAAAATAACGATTTAATAAGCTTTCAATACGATTTGTCAAGGATTTAGACATATCAAAAGTCTTGCCAAAGTTTTCTTGCTTAAATGTTCATGTTGTCCATGATATAATTAAAGGGAAAACTTTTAACTTTGACTTGCACTACTCAATTTAGTAGATATACTGTTCAACTTAATTAATGAGTTCTAATTATGAATAAGGAATTAAGCAAAGCTTTGATTACTGTTCAATTATCATCCTAATAGTGTTTGAAAATTCTAGTACAGTTCAAAGTTTTATTTCTCGTACATTTTATCCTGAGTTTTATTCTACTTCTAGTTGGATTAATAAATGGAAATAATTTCCATTGTTACTGGTTTCTCAAATTAAAAGGTCTTCCTCTTTACAAAGAAATAAAATTCTATTGCATATCCAACTAAAAAGTAGATAACATATAAACTTAAGAAAATTTCATTAGTTAATCATTTGTAATAGACCTATTAAATCAACTCTAGAATAAATAAAGTAAATATTTGAATTACTGTTTGACCCTATCATTAAGCCATTAATAAATACTCGTTATCTTCTTTACTTTAACCGGACAGTTTTATCAAGTGAACTATTATATCTTAGTGCTATGATGAGGCTTTTACGCCTTTCTGTTTTTGTTTTTTTAATATTCATAAAACGGTGTTATTATTCGTGAGATAAAAGTGTTTAAAGGCGACTAGATTTCGGCATTTAACAACCAGGACTAGAATTTTCAAAATTGTCCTAAAATTTCAATACACCTGGTTTTCAACATCAAATCTGTATTATATCGTAATATACTGAAGACGAGTGAGAAGAAAACATACTAAGTACTTATAATAATCAGCTTGTATTTTATAAGGAATGTGATATCACCTGCATTAACAAAACTACATACAACTTACTATATTATATTCATTTTGGTTGAACTATAAAGTCTAGTTATTAAATTATCAGTTAATCTAGTCAATAAATAAAGACCTGACTTTATGTTTTAAAAGACTGAAAAGGCTCTCATTTACTCAGCTGTGTTTTGATTAATTTAATTCATCTGAATATAGCCGTTTTGTATTCGGACAAGTTTTCATGATTTGTATAAGGATTCAAGTATCGCAAATTCTTTGACCATTCAGGTAGTAACTTTCAATATGTGACTGTGGAGATTACTAAATTTCATTGAAATCATGAAGCGATCTAAGTTCGAACACCTGTAAAAACCTGGAAGTGCTGAACAATCGTCTCGTCATAGTATTCAGCTCCTCAGCGGTGCACATCCACAAACATGGACGCTCCAATTTAATCAAGGATTATCGGTCTGACGCACGAACACTTAATGTCTAGACCACTGACACCGGATCCAACAGTGTTAATGTCGAATTTCAATTGATTGACGAAATTGTGTGACCATCTTCCATTGTCTTCTGTGGGTGACTGATTCATACCCAACATGAATTAGTTCGACTGATTCTAGCTTCTCATTATAAGTCTGGAAATTTCATCTCGATACTGGCCACTAGTGAGCACAAGATAGTTTTGGTTACGATGTTGTGAAAATGAAATGGTCCTCTATTGCTTCCAGGTTTTCAATCGTGGTCTAACTTAGATCGGTTCATGAGTTCGATTAAATTCACAGTGATTATTTACATAATAATAATAATAATTCAAAAGGACAGCATTTAGACGATATCAAAATATTAAATTCATTGCAAGTTCGCCCTTATGAGCAATTCCAAGTCACTTAATCCTGTTCAGAAACTTTAAGTCACATTTTACTCTAGATTAAATGTGTCAATATCACAAATCGAAAACAGTTTATGTAGTGAATAAATTCGTAGTCTGTTTTAGTTCTTTAGAAAACTCTCGTATATACCAATTTTGTCTACAGTCAATACGTGCGTGTTCATGAACATTTGTTCAGAAAATGTAAACAAACGTATGACGTAAGCTGTCGCAACTTTTTAGTTCCTCAGTATCAAGTTAGTTAACTAATATATATGTATTCGATAAATAAATACCTAAATATTTTATCATTAGAATAGAGTGTGTATAAATGACTTTGTTTAGATTAAGACTGATGTTTATCAAGTAGATATTGTTTTTTAAAAAATTTTCACTGTTTTTTCACACAACGTTTCAGTTTTAGATTCATAATCTCAAAGTAGATATGATAAATAACTACTATAAGTTTTCAGTGTACTAAAATTGGAGATTTTTATGTAAAATGACTTATAAGTAGATATAAATATAGAACTAGCAATATCGTTTCATGTCATGATAAATTCGCATATAATCGAGGTAGCCATAAAAGTTACGAGTAGGCCATTTGCCTTTGAGTCACTAGCTCCCAGCTAACTAAAATATACGAGCAACCCACATGGAACATGAGTAGATTTCTTCTGGGATCACAGATGATTTGAAGACATTGAAGTGATTACAAACAGGAATAGATCTAACATTTAGAATGAATTACGTCTTGTACCAGCCCTCAGTAACTGTTTTAGCAACTGTGTGAAACTAAGGAAACTAAAGTCACCCATTCTCAGGAACCATAACCACAAATGACTGTTTAAAACTTTCCTTTATTCAATTTCTATTGAAATACCAATTATCAGGAAGAAGTGTTACCTACTAATGTTACCTACTAATCTAGCTATATTTCTAAGTTATTGTAATTAGTCTTTCAATATTATACATTGTATGTATACTTTAAATTACTGATTAATTAACATTATCTACTAATGATCACATGTATTTAAGTTTGACTATTGACTAATTGAGTTAATTATACATTACTTACTCCTGTTGCTTCCAATGGAGCATAGGCCGCCGACCAGCAATCTCTAACCCACTCTGTCATGGGCCTTCTTTTGTAGTTCCATCCAATTCTTGTTCATTTTCCTCATGTCTGTTTCCATTTTCCGGCGTAATGTGTTCTTTCGTCTTCCTCTCCTCCTTTGGCCTTGAGGATTCCATGTGAGAGCTCGTCTTGTGACGCAGTTGGGTGCTTTCCTCAATGTGTGTCCTATCCGCTTCCAGCGCTTCTTCCTGATTTCTTCCGCCGCTGGGATCTGGTTTGTTCTCTCCCACAGTACGTTGTTGCTAATAGTGTCCGGCCAACGGATCTGAAGTATTTTGCGTAGACAACTGTTAATAAACACTTTTATCTTCTGGATGATCGCTTTCGTAGTTCTCCAGGTTTCTGCCCCATACAGTAGAACTGTCTTGACATTTGTATAGAAAATTCTGACCTTCGTGTTGGTTGACAGTTGCTTTGAGTTCCAGACGTTCCTCAGTTGTAAATATGCTGCTCTCGCTTTACCGATACGCGCCTTCATATCTGCATCAAATCCACCATGTTCATCAATGATGCTACCTACATCTTCCAAATCTTCTCCCTCAATTGTGATTGGATTGGTGCATGCTGTGTTGTATCGGAGAATCTTGCTTTTCCCTATGTGTATATTGAGACCTGTTGCTGCTGAGTCTGCTGCTACACTGATCGTCTTCTCCTGCATTTGTTGACGTCTTCATGATCCAGTCGATCACCAGGAAATACAGAAAGGTTGAGAGTAAGCAACCTTGCCTGACACCGGTCTATATTTCGAACGACTTTGTCAACTGTCCTCCATGCACAATTTTGCAGTTTAATCCATCATATGAATTCCGTATGATGTTGACTATCTTCTGAAGCACACCGTAGTGTCGAAGAAGCTTCCATAGTGTTGTCCTGTCCACGCTGTCAAATGCCTTTTCGTAGTCAATGAAGTTGATGTAGAGTGATGAATTCCATTCAATTGATTGTTCCACAATGATCCGTAGAGTTGCGGTTTGGTCTGTACACGATCTATTCTTACGGAATCCTGCTTGTTGGTCTCGAAGTTGGGCATCCACAGAGTCCTTCATCTTGTTTAACAATACCCTGTTGAAGACTTTTCCCGGTATTGAGACAAGAGTGATGCCCCTGTAGTTATCACAGTTGCTGAGATCGCCTTTCTTCGGTAGTTTGATCAGGAGTGCTTCTTTCCAGACTATTGGTACATGTTCTTCATCCCAAATCTTATTGAAGAGAATGTTGAGTATCCTTGTAGCTGCCGCTAGATCTGCTTTCAGTGCCTCTGCTGGAATGTTGTCTGGTTCTGCTGCTTTGCCACTCTTGATTTGTCTGATGAACATGCTGATTTGTTCAGTTGTTCGTGGTCCAAGATAATCGATTGGGAGGTCCGTCGGTACTGCTTCGATATTGGGTGGGTTCAGTGGGGCTGATCGATTCAAGAGTTCTTTGAAGTGTTCTACCCACCTGTTTCGTCGTTCTTCGATGTTGGCGATTACTTTGTCCTCCTTGCTTTTCACTGGTTGTTCTACTTTACGGTGATTTCCGGCGAGTTTCTTTGTTGTGTCATACAATTGTCTAATGTTTCATTCTCCAGCAGCCTTTTCCGCCACATACTTACGTTTGTCGGTTTTGATGCTCCTCTTCACTTGCTTGTTTACTTCTATATATTCAACTTGTGCCTTGGCTTTTTCTGTTCTTGTTCGGCTGGCATTGATTGCTGCCTTCTTGTTCCTCCTTTCTTGAATCTTATCCAGTGTATCAACAGTGGTCCACTCTTTGTGGTGGTGCTTCTTGTGGCCTGTATTTTTAGTATAGTTATTGAAATCACTGTTGAAATCACTAGTAGTACCTATTTCTGACTTATTTTGTAGTGTTAATAAATCCACATTTTCCCTTCTCACCTACATCAAACTGTCTCAGCCTTTGTTAGGTAATACAGAAGAAAGTAACCAGTTGTATCCCCATAATGTAACGAGTAGCATCATCAATAATTTATTCGGATAAAGCGTTAATGTTGGACGTTCAACACATATTGCACCACATAAAAAGGTTGGTTTATTGGCTATGACTAACAAGATTCTTCTAATTGATAACTAAATAAATTCTCTTAAAAGGAAAATGGTAAAACTAAAACTTTATAGGCCGATATATTCACTAACAAAACATTCATATTCAATGTTTGAATTTCAAGTATATGTCCAACCCTCTCAACCGTTTAAGATTTACACAAAAATGATCTGCATATCGATAATAGTTTATTCAAAAATCTTCTGAATATATAAATAATCACAAGCCTACTACGTTCATAATGTTCGAAAATTTGAATAGGAGGTTCGACTTACAATGATATATATATATATATATATATATATATATATATATATATATATATATGTCCCCTATGAGCATACTAGTATTACATGCAATAAGTTTCATTGGTAAACTTTTGTACAACAAGGGTAACAAATATTATTGGATGAAGCGAGTACCTTTTATTTCGAATGCTCTGAATCTTCCCCATTTACATGAATTTTTATAAATCAAATATTTTGGTAAATATGATCTTCTTTGTGACATTCAGTCTTATAATGAAGAATAATTATAACTACTATCTACAATCGTACGTGCTGAATTTGTAGAGTAGCGAGATTAATGAACCGCAGATAATGACGTAATCAAACCTATGGAACGAATACTAATGATTACTAGTTGCAGATACTTTAAGCAAAATTATCAAATTGACAACAATCACAAAAACAATACTAAACTACTCATAATAATGGTGAAGAAAATAATATTTGAGAAATTCTGAGTGAAAACATATAGTTGGGTAAACTGATAATAGATCAAGCGTTTTATTGTATAATGATATTCTAACAACTAAAAGGAAGGATGGTGTAATTATAATTAAATAAGAGGTGATAAAAAAATGAAGTATGTTATTAAACATTATAGATCTAACAAAGTAAAATTCCCAGGCGTATCGAAACTCATTTTATATGAGTTACGCAAATATGTCTAGACCAGTACGACGGAAAGATGATGTCTTTCTTCGTTAGTTTAAAATGTGTACCGGGATCCACCAAATAACCACACTTATAATATTTCTAGATATAACGCTTTCTCAGTATCCGAGATAATTCAGTATAAAAACGTTTTTCAAATAAAACCGTCTCCGTTCTTCAAACATACTATTTCAAGTACAAGTTAATAGGTAAATAAGACCTCACTTAACTAGAAGAGATCTCCTGTTTTAAGTTAGACTTTTCAAGGTTTTAGTGTCAAATGAGATGAACAAATTGTGGACAGGGAATTTCAGTTAAATAGCGGCCCTAGTTACGACTATTCTGTGAGGTAACATCATCCCTTTGGGGTACGATTTCGTCAAATCCATTCTTTCTAGGGCAGTGGTTACGTTTGATTTTTCGTTTGTTGACCTTCAATGTCCGTTACACTTTATAGGATAAACGCTGCTGATTAGAGCTGTGGTGTTTTCGGCTCCATTATCTAGTGAATCCTCTGAGCGTAGTCAAGTTACCTTGAGAATAATGTCCCAAAAAGACTTCGCTGCCGTAGATTGAGCAAAGCCGTTTTGATGAAAACACTAACTTATCCAGGAAGTCAAATAGTAATAAGAATTGCTCGTATGTGAATGCTTAAGTTGAGTGAATCAAGTTAAAACACATCACCAGTTGGTCACCATGTTCACTGTTTTACATACCTTAAATAAATCTTCATGTTTTATCGTCTCTTCAGTCCAGACAACTTTTGATTCTACTGAAAATATAAAATATAGTCCCTAGTGAATTGGGAATGGAACTACCAGTTGGATAATATTACTTCCTTTTAGACTGAAATGGAATATTTTATATACATAACAATAATAATTCATCTAATCACTTCTAATAGCGTAACTGAACATTAAACAAGTAGTCTCTTTTAGCTTAATGCTAGTGATTAAAGGCTCCAAACCAAAAAAAGATTTGTAATTTGCACTTAAGTTAATGCATTCCATTCTTTGACTAAAGCTATTATTCAAGCTGCACACAACTAGTTCTTCTCTTATGGCCTATGACAGATGAGTAGGCTATTAAAAAAGCTTATTACCCAATAAATTATTTACTGTTAAGATGGGCAGACTAGGCTTACCAGTGTTATGAGTCTTACGTGGACCACAAAACCTTGATACATAGATATCTTTCGATTTCGAAAACTTACAAATCGATTAATTGGTTATTTCCTGTTCGACTGTCTGTTAACTGAACATTGTGGAAGATATAGAACATACAAAATTGAATGAATTCGCTTCATCCTACTTTCTTCGTTCTTTTTTCTCTGCAAAACAATATTATTAATTAAATGCAAAGTAAGAACTTGTAAGCAATCAGTTATGTGCTTAAAAAGGAATCACTGATGATAATGGTATTATTACTATTGGAATTGAGCTGATATGACTGTGTTGATGAAACCGCCACCAAACTGATGTAATTCAACATAAGAGCGAAGGGAAGGAACAGGGAAAGGAATGTTTATTTGACACTGTAAAATCATCAACTAGATCTCAAATACACTTCTTTTATAGGTGTTATATATGTTGAGTAATAGTCAGATTTAGAATAAGTTAAATTATGTAGTATTTGCTACTGACTGTTCATTGATAGACTATACACACAATTTATAAATCTTGTATGATAAAACTGATATATACAATGACTATAACTGATTCCCGAGTTATGTGCTTACTGTTTGTTAACAGACATTTGGAACTACAAACACATAGAATGAATCATAACCAAAATAATTCCATATTATGTTATGTTTTGTACAACTGTTACGTCTAAACTATTGTACTCTTTGAGTTATTTAATCATTCATGTAAATAAGCTGTACACTGGATATCGAATCCACTTAATATTTATAGGATAGACTATAACAAGTTACATATTTTTAGAACACTAGTATATGCTGGTATAGAATAAGAAACTAAAGCAGATGAGATTATAGATAAATGTGAAAAAATCGAATGATGAGTTTTCCTCTAGATTTGATCTAGGCAGTTTCTAACAGTCCTACTGGAATCATTAAATGAAGCTTTATATTAATAAGACAAAAACGTATTTCAATCAGATGAATCAAGAATGAATATTCAGTATTGAAGCCAACACTGTTTAGTAAATTATTCAATGAGTTCTTTAAAATGTCGGTTTGTTAGCGATTTCACTATGTGGTTCATTTGACCTAAAGTATACTACTTCAGTGATTTGAAACCAATTTTTCATTGTTCATAACATTTAATTTCTTCAAAATACTGACAACCTCTAGATACTGAAGTTACTTATACTGTAGTCATTATATGCATTGATAGTCTGACAACTGAGTAAAGTATCTTTAATCTAAACCAACTAATAATAATTTGCTCAAAAACGAGTGTTTAAAAGTAATATAGTGGTAAATATATAGATAGAATTCATGTGATCAAAAAAATCTGACAGAATTATAGATTATTACTATAATTATTCACAGCATATTATAGATGCAAAAAAATAATGATGAAACTACACTATTCTATCTATTCATATACATATAGTTCGTCAAGTTTCAGCTCCGTACAGTAGAACTGCCTTGACGTTCGTATTGAAGATTCCGACTTTGATATTGGTTGAAAGTTGTTTTGAGTTCCATATGTTCTTCAATTATTGGAATACAGCCCTTGCTTTGCCAATCCTCGGCTTTACGTCTGCATCTGAACCACCTTGTTCATCGATTATGCTTTCCAGGTATGTGAAGGATTCTACATCTTCCAGAGCTTCGCCATCAAGAGTGATTGGATTGCTGTTCTTCGTTTTGAATTTGAGGACCTTGGTTTTCCCTTTGTGTATGTTGAGGCCTACTGATGCAGAGACTGCTGCTACACTGGTTGTCTTTATCTGCATCTGTTCGTGTGTATGCGATAGGAGGACTAGGTCATCTGCGAAGTCCAAATCGTCTAATTGGTTCTGAGCTGTCCATTGTATTCCGTGTTTTCCTTGAGATGTTGAGGTCTTCATAATGCAGTCGACCACCAGAAGAAAGAGGAAGGGAGAGAGTAGACAGCCTTGTCTGACTCCGATCCTTACTTGGAATGCATCTGTCAGCTGTCCTCCATGCACGACTTTGCATTGTAGTCCGTCGTATGAGTTCCGGATAATATTGACAATCTTCTCAGGAACTCCGCAGTGTCGAAGAAGTTTCCATAACGTCCTCCTATCCACACTATCAAATGCCTTTTCATAATCAATGAAGTTGATGTACAGTGACGAGTTCCACTCAACTGATTGTTCGACGATGATCCTTAGTGTTGCAATTTGATCAGTGCACGATCGATCCTTACGGAATCCAGCTTGTTGATCTCAAAGTTGGGCGTCTACTGCATCTTTCATCCAGTTCAGCAACACTCTATAAAGACTTTCCTTGGTATTGACAGCAGTGTAATGCCCCTGTAGTTTTCACATTTGCTCAGATCACCTTTTTCGGAATCTTGACGAGGTGCCCTTCTTTTCAGTCCAACGGTACTTGTTCCTCCTCCCAAATCTTTTTGAATAGAAGGTGAAGCATGTTTGTAGTTACTTCAGTGCTCTAGCTAGTATGTTGTCCGGTCCCGCTGCTTTCCCGTTCTTGATTTGTCTGATGGTCATTCTGATTTCTTCCTTCGTTGGTAGGTTGACGTCTATGGGAAGATCTGTGTGTGCCGCTCCGATGTCCGGTGGATTCATTAGAGCCGGCCTATTCAGGAGTTCCTCGAAGTGTTCTACCCATCTTTTCCGCTGTTGTTGAATTTCGGTGATTGGCTTGCCTTCTTTGTCTTTGACTGGTCTCTCTGGTTTACTATATTTTCCTGCTAGTTTCTTCGTTGTATCATAAAGCTGTTTGATATTTCCTTCTCTTGCAGCTTTTTTCGCTGTCGTTGCTAGTTCTTCCACGTATTTCTTCTTGTCGGCTCTAATGCTTCTCTTCACTTGCTTTTTTGCTTCTGTGTATTCAGCTTGTGCTTGGACTTTCTCTGCTCGTGTTCGGCTGTTGTTAATTGTTGCCTTTTTGTTCTCCCTTTTTTGATCTTGTCTAGAGTTTTTATAGAGATCCACTCCTTATGATGGTGTTTCTTTAGGCGCAGAACCTCTTGACACGTTGAAGTTAATGCTTCTTTGATGCCTTTCCAGTTGTCCTCCATATTAGTTTCTTCTTCCTTCAGTAGATCTTGTAAGGCTTGGAACCTGTTGTTGAGAGCTATCTTGAATTCATTGAGTCTGTCAGTATCTCGAAGGAAGAAATCGTATCACTGATTAAAACAAAGGACGACAATCTTCTAGAATAATATTTTCCATTTAAAATAAATTTTATGTTTTTTCTTTATACACCCCTAGAAGTTTTAGTAATGACTAATAAATCTGGGGGAACTTGAGTCTTAATGAACTAACTTCCCCATTTGTTAAGGCTAACTATTGATTTCCCTTTGGTGTATTATTTGCTCATTTAATTTATTAAAGGCTCACAACTTATCGCCATGTTAAATACCTCAAAACGTATTTCGTACACTTTTCTATTTGTTAATAGTCTGTGAGAACAAGAATACAAATACACTAAAATCCATACACCATATACATATATATATCCTCAGTCTGAATAACTCAATTCGTTTCCTGAAGCGAGATTAATAATGTTTGATTTTACAATTTGAAAATAGTGAGAACTTTCTGGCTTGCTATTCCACAAAATAGTCAACAAATTTCATCTTGCTAGTTTTATTTCACACGACAGAGATTCATGATCCATAATTTCAATCAAAGTGCAATAAGAAGGGCTGTATGAGTTAGTTTTTGAAACGCTCCAAAATCAAATATTTACCGATGATTCTCTTTGTTCACAAAATGCAGACTACTGAGCTTTTCCTTTAAATTAAGTAATTTCATATTTATTGTAATTTTTATGCATAAAGTAGTTTTCTATGTTTAAATCATATGCTCAAAGTTTATCTTTTCATTATATTGCGGTGATTTACAACCAGAATGGTGTAACATGACATGTGTTTTTTCATTCATTAACTTAACATCCTTCGTTTACCTCTTTCATTACATGTTTATACATTTGTATACATAATATTAGTTTATGCATCTTCGTTCGTTTGTTTGAACACGTGTCATAATGTATGGTGTCATTCCTTGTTTTGTTCATGTACCTTGACCGCTTGCATGACAAAATCACAAATGACATCTCGCCAAAGTAACTTATTTTGACAATTTATTTTTGTAATAATTAGTGGGTCGGAAGTGTAGAGAAATTAACTGGCTTAATTTGTAATTTACCATATGACGACCATGCCAAAATGTCTAAACATTTAGAATTAAACATTGTTGTCATTCTAAATTATTATTTTCGGAAGTCAACATTTTATTACAACATTGTTCATAAACAAGAAGTACTTCAAGTAGCATACATCACTGGTCTGATGTTTCAGCGTGATATAGGATATCATATTAAACAAAATTCAGATGTTAGTTTTTGGTTCGCAGTAGACTTAATAAAAAGTATTTCGTTCACAGGACCTAAGAGTAACTAAAGAACCGACTTCACCAAAACATGTTAGTCAGTAATCCAGCCCAACATTCAATGTTTGAAACAGTGGTCATCCCAGTGATCTGTGACTTTATTTAGCCCAATATTCATATTTTGTTGAAATGGTTTTACTTGGTAACCCATATTGCATACTTACACCCTTCCTCTCTATGTCTCGATTTCGTTTCACTTATTTGTCAGATATGTTCATCACTTAACCAAATAGGATAATCTTACGATTAGGTTGCAAAACGTTTTACACAGCATTTCTACTCAAAAAGAATTCCATGCACCTTAATATTTAATCTGAATTGTTGTCAATCATCATTCGACTGCAAGCATTTAAGATCTGATAGAAACTAGATAAATAATATAATCGATCTATGGAATCGAATAACGACTAATACGTGGATTGACATTAAAAGTAATTTTTTATTTAATTTGATCTGATTAAAAAAATCACTTTTACAAAAAAGTTACAAAGAAACTACATTCTCGAGGTATTTCTCATATACTCAGAGAATTATTAGTTAAATCCAAAAATTCATCTGTCTATAATCAGTTCAATTGTAGTTTTACCTTTATTTTGAATAATAAATTCTCAGATTGTTAAAAATGTCCACTATATTATCTACATATTTATCCATATTGATTAGCACTAGTGTTTCACTGAGACAATAAAACACCACTCCATTATTCAAAGTCCAAGTTTTGATGGAAGTGTTTTTTTTTTATTAAAAATAACATTATCACATTCATTCCCTTGATGGATAACATTATTGAATTTAAATTACTTCCCTCCTCTTGAATACATACATGATCATTCCCAACTGCTTGCATAGTTAACTAACTTTCCTAGAAAAATCATTATGAAAAGTTGAAGCACTTAAAAGAAAATAGTAGCACAGTGGCATGCAATTTTTTTGTTTTCCAGTTTCAGTCATTGATATTTATTCATATTAAAAAGTAAATTAGAATTCTAATATAACATAGTTGCCGAATACTGGAATAGTAATAAAGAAGAGTTTGAAATGACTTTAAAAAAAGAATAATAATGAAATACCTTAGCAGGAATGTAGAAAGACGAAATTGTGTAGATCACACAAGTATGTATATTACAATTTGAATTTGCTTGTGTTTTAATCCCTTCATATTACTTCTAATAGAACAATAGTTTTGTCTAAAACTTAAAAGAGATTAGACATGTTTTATTTATTTAAGGAACTTTTCCCCGTCAATCTGCATATATGTAATAATTTATGCTGATCGGACTGATCTTTGTGTTTTTATACCGAACCAATTGCAATGAACAAACCCTACTAGAAATCATAACATTTTAAACACTTTAAGATAAATACGTTTTACTATTTGGTTATAAATCTCTGTTTCATCTGGTAGATAGAAGAAAAAAACATTGAAGGTAAATACTAAAAGTAAATGGTCATTAGTAAATATTTTATGATCTATACAAGTACACTTCATATGATATTGGATGCTTCAATATAATGTAAAATACAGTTTCCTGATTAAAAATCTGTTTCATTTCACAAAATTCAATAAGTGGTAAAACATTACGATTAATAATCATGAGATCATAAAGCTTAGAAGAAGTTACTTAAATGGTTTCTGATCATTTAAATCTCTTTTGAGTAAAATGTGTTTGTGATATAAAAAATCTACTTCTCTAGAATTTTAGTACACACACAATTGTTCATAAATCCTAATGCTAATACAAGTGTTCTCAATCAAAACAATTTATACACCGTTCGATATATTTAACTTTCAGCATATGTCTTTAACATAATGAACCTTAAACATTTGTATTAGTAAAAATCGAAATACATTAAAGTAATTTAGGGGAATGAATCGGTAACAAAAACTTTATCTTAATTTTACTATATATTATCAATAGTGATGATAATGATGTAAATGGTGCGCTGTTTTTGAAATGTTTTCGAACAAACAAACACATACACACACACGAACACTGGTTTTTACATAAATGCAACGGTATTGCTGTAAAAGCTTGGAGTAAAGTTAACGAGTAAACTTCGGAAATCTTAAATAGGAATACACTCTATGACTAGATGTTTCCAGTTATTTCTTTACCAAAACGGATAACCATAGATAAGCTGTACAAAATATCAAATTTTAAAAGTATAATTAGAAAACAAATTGTATCCATGCATTGTGTGAGAAAACAAGTAATCTTAATTGTCATAAACTATTCTATGCATACTTTTTAGAACTTTAGAACTTCTCAACTTAAATCTATCTTGGATTTTCTTGAAAATTCCATGTAGGCAACGATTTCGAAATTTAAGTATCATATCTGAAGACATATGCAAAATAAAAACAGACAAATAATCATGTAAAAAGAAATATAAATTGCAATCTTTTATTTCGCTGAATGCTAATGGTAACAGGGAAGGCGGTTACTTCTTTCATTATACTCTCTTTGTCGAAAATACCATGTCCCAATTGCATTTATTGTATGTTAGTATTAGGACTCAATAATTTATCAGTTCCGATGGTAGACCGTTTGTATATAGCTACACTACAGTGTTACTTTATTAATTAACCATATAAGGAAGAAAATATAATGTTTAAATGTCACCAATTTTCTAATTGGTCAAAAGAACTTATAAAGTGATGAAAATAGTAAATAGAAGACTAATTTATGCCCGAAATATAGTTCTACAACATGATTACAAATCATAGTAAAATTCGAAATACAAACCCTAACTGTTTCCATATTTGATATTATGGTAACGGGTTCGTAATAGTTAGTAAATCATCACTAATATAGTTTGCTGCATGAGCTTCCTCTATAACAATGAGTAAGTATAAATTTTCTGTCGTAAACAATTTTGCTTACAAAAAGAACACTTTTCAAAATGACTTGTCCGGACTCTGCTGAGTTTTTGCCGGATAAAACTGGCAGGAGTTAAGTTTGATGTCAGAATTTAATAGTATTTATTTTGAAAAAGTAGTTATCCTACAAATCCTGTCGTATTTGGTTTTACTTGGAAAAGTTTTTTTGTATCACTCTAGGTTTCATCACTATTCAAATATATTTTTTGTAATTACAGAGTTTATGATGAAACATTCCTTTAAACGAACTCAACCTAAGAAAAAAAAACCCAATTTTTTCCATAATAACAATAAACCCTAGATGTAAAGGCAAAAGATTACGTAATATAGGGAAAATAATATTAAATCATAATCGGTGGTAATAAATAAGTAGTTGTCGATATATCTCGCAAATTAAACATTAGTGATTTATTAATTGTTAACTTGTGGAAATATACAAAACTTTTAAAAAGTAGTGGTAACAATGAAATATTAAAAATAGCCACTTAACTTAATATTAGATTGATCATTGATTTCAAAGGTCACTTTTATTTCATAAAGAGTAACCTTTGAAATATCTCTTGATCTAATTTGTACTAAATAAATGAATAGTTATGAAATTATTTTTATTAAGAGCTAGCTATACACCATTATTTCATATTTATAAATGAAGAATTCAAATGTGAATGATTATAAGAAATAAATCAGAGTATAATTAAAACTAACTTATTGTCAAGTGTGAATTCATTTTTCACATTAAATCAAAATGCCTAGAAGATAACAAAACTTTCAGTGTCCTAGATACCTGATACATCTTATTATTGAATTTTTCGATCAGATAATGTCTAGTTCTCAACTTATATTGAACTCTGGATTCCAATGGTCCATGGAAAGTAGTAGGCCTTGTTATAACAGATTATAGCTATTATTAAGAAAGAATAAAACATCTAACTCATTAATTTATCATGGTGTTATTTAACTCAGTTAAATCTGTCGATGTTACAAAGTGTATTTAGTTACGGATTAATTTATATGAGCTGTCGCTTAGTTCAGTAAATTTAAATTTGACCACTGACAAGGTAAATAAATCTGATACAATGAACTATATTTCTAATACAGTTGTTCATTACTGATTGGATTAGTTGAGAGATTATCGTTGCTCCATGATGAATCCTTCACCTAAAATCTTACTCTCTTCCTTATATCAAACAGTATAACTCTTTGTTTAGTTATAACATGTGAAAATATATGTGTTTTATTCCAGTCGAATAAATTATATTCGTGGTTAACGTGGTATGTAGCGTGGTCTGTTTTGAAATACACCTCCAAATACATGGTTACAATAAGAGACATTTGTCTCTTTCTAAGTGAAAAACGTTTTTCCTGTAGAAATCGATACTATTAGTCCAAACTTTAAAATGAACTGAAATCAAATTCCGAAAACGTTTGAATAAGTAATAGCGGTTGATTCCTTTAAAAATACCTATAACTGTTAATCATTACACAGCTGCATACTTCTCAGCGATCTATCATCCAACCAACCCGTTTTATAAAAGAACAGTTACCGAATAAGAAAGTGTCACCTGACATACTGAGTTCAAAAAACCAGTACTTATTAAATGAAATTTTCATAAGCAGTATGAACTTTGAATTTTAAAAAACTTTATGAAATACTTTATTGCCAAACATTCTAGATAATACGAGGAATGTACAGTAATTTATCAAAGATACCCTTCAATAGCTATCTAGCGAATTATTTGAATTAGTTTTCAGTTATCCCACTAAGCTTGAGAAACTTAGTAAACTGATGAAAATTTAGTGTTTCCACTACATTCATACAATCTGATTCTGTTAGCTCACTTGAAGAGTACCAACAAAACTTTAATTACTTTTCACGTACTCTTGAGTGTTTTTCCTTATGTAGTAAGTGACTAGATCCAGTTTAATGTAATTCCTGTCATAATAAATTACACATGTACCTAAATTTTCGTGAGTGAATAGCTTTTTTTGAAGACGAGCGTTAAGTTCACTGAACCTTCCAATCAGACGATTGAGATATTAGCGAAACTGAAGTTCATGAAACAACGACTTATTGAGGAATAGACATAAATTAGTTACAAACCTCAAATCGTGAGGTATCTGTCGCTCTTACAGCGTCTCTAAGTCTGAAAAAGGAAACACTTCCTTCAATAATAACATAACAAATAATTGTGACGTTCAAATCACAGCTGATAGCTGAGTCAAAACTTATCAACAGTCTATTAACAAACAATGAAGGAACCAAAAGCAAACAAACATGGGGACCGGCGCACTTAAACAAAAAGTTAGCAACTACACAAAACTTTGAATAATCGTTATATGGGTTGATATAAAGTAATTATAAATACAGCAAATGTTACAAGTATATGTAAACATTTCAGAATATCACACGACTAACTTGGTTACAAAATACGCATAGAAATTGTTAGGAACACAACCAGTTACTAAATATTAATAAGTAATATAAAACAATGCACATACAAAAACGAGCTGATAAGTGGAGAATAAGGACAGAGAACGTAGTTAAACTTAAGAACGAGAAATTCACGTTTTGTAACCTTACATGTAAAGCATATTATATATTAATACATTGATCACTTTTTAGATATCGTAACTAATTTGAAGAAACCGGTTGAATAAAATGAATCATTCTTATCTTAAAGCCAGTGCTTTAATCGCTTGGTTCATAGCACCAGAATACAATTGATCATCAGATCGATTTATATTTATTTTAAATATAATCCCAGTTTATTCTCTTTTTGTGGCATGAGTCTTCTAAGATTGCCTATGTTTCCATAGTTGTTGTTGGAACGGATCACATTAATTATAACTCACAAATACGATATCCCGTTTAAGAATTGAATTAACAGTATAGATAATCTATGGTATACCAACAGACCGCAATGAATCGTTTTATCTGCATACACAAAAAAAGTCAGTGAGGTAGTAGACTTTAACACGAAAAACTACTCGGTAGAATAAGCCTTAGAATTATAGGTTTCTTTATCTGACAAAAAGTTTCAGTGAAGTACTTTTGAATGATATTCAGTAACTTCATATATCTAGTTTTAAAATGAAAATTAATCTGAAAATTGATATATTCGGTCAAACAGATGAATTAACTGGAAAACCACTAATCAAAGCAGTGGACCGAAAGGCATTTAAATATGTTTTAAAATGTTAATTTGAACAATTATGTCAATAAAATTGGTAGGTAGGTAATTATTCCTGTCAATCACAGTTACTGGTGGCAACCACTCCTTATCGTCATTAGCAGGTGAGGGTCAATTATCAGAAAGTTGTTATTTGAAAGATTTTGGTGTTTTTCGTGAATCATAGCTAACTCCAGGTAAACTATTGAGTTTCTGGGTAGTATTACATTTTGATCATAATATGTGCTAGTAATTGGCTAAATAAGGCTCAGGCTCGTACCTAAAAATGGTGGTCAAGAGTCATATGTATGTTTTTTCACCACTAAGGTGTCTTAGAGAATGTTGAATGTCATTGAAATCATGAACAGATAGCCATAACTTCATACTAGTAATTATCGCGTGCTCACTAGTGACTAGTATCGAAATGAAATTTCCAGACTTATAGTGAGAAGCTAGAATCAGTCGAACTAATTCATGTTGGGTATGAATCAGTCACCCACAGAAGACGATGGAAGATGGTCACACAATTTCGACAATCAATTGAAATTCGACATTAACACTGTTGGATCCGGTGTCAGTGGTCTAGACATTAAGTGTTCGTGCGTCAGACCGATAATCCTTGATTAGATTGGAGCGTCCATGTTTGTGGATGTGCACCGCTGAGGAGCTGAATACTATGACGAGACGATTGTTCAGCACTTCCAGGTTTTCACTGGTGTTCCAGCTTAGATTCCTTCATAATTTCAATGCAAATTTTTCGTCACTTTTAATGACTTTCACAACATACTGTAATGGAATATATAAAATTTTTATTTTATCTGTAGTTGACATACATGATGTAATTTGATAATGAGTCAATATTTTTGACCACTGATCTCTGATCAGTGGAATGTCCAGCTGTTTTTGTGATTTCACTGTTAGCATCTACAAACAAACTGAGAGTATATTAAATAATAAATAGTTTCCTAAATATTCTAATAATTAAAAAATTGTTTTCGGCTATACCACAGTGAATATACTCCAATATTCAATATAATAAAAACACTCTCCTCTGTTTATTATGATGCTCATCTTAAAAAATCCATTCTGAATGAAATTCAGTAAATATCCTTTGCGTCTTATCCTCTGTCTGTTAATGTTAAATTAAGAAGAAAAAGAGACACAGTAATGAAGAGATAAGACGACTAACTATCTCACGGTTTTCGGCTGACTAAGAAAATGAATTGAACATAAGTAGTGCTTAAAGAAAAGTACTCACTTTAGTAATTAAAACATTCCACGAAGAATATTAACGACAGTCTAACAGCTTGATGTATAAATTATCACGTTTGCATGTATTCAGTGCTCCCACATTGTATGACGTAGGTGAGAATGCTTCTGATTTATGTATAAAGGTTTTCATTTACATTTTTATTGTAACAGTTCCTTAGCTTACTTGATGCAGTACAGGTTAATGTGTTACAGTGCAATTGGTTCATTAGTGTTAACACTAAAGAACTCATGATTAGTGAAGTAAAGCTTGCTGTTTGGAGAGGATTTGTTTGTATAATATCATAAAAGTCATTAATATGAGTAAAACTAATGTTTTGCTTTCTAGCCTAGTATGCTTATAGTCAACTAAATGGATTGTTAATAATCAAACGAAAGACATTGCTTCCTATGAAACTCTAAATAAATCCCCATTAAAAGAATTCTCAGCATAAAAGGTATTTATCTGAAAACACAAAAACTCATCCAAAAAGCATTGTGAATGTTTTTTTGAGAGAATTTCTGAGAAAAAATGATATTACATTTTTAGAAAACAAGTTATTTGTACTGTGATGTGTGCTATTGATATTGATGGATATAAGTAGTATATCGAAGCGCCTGGAGGCAGAAGATTAAGAAGATCGAAGAAAAGAGAACGATAACAGTGAATGATTGCTGTGGAAACCAAGAAACAGTGGAGTTCGAGACGATTGATTGACATTTTTCAAATTAAGTATTTACTGTATGGTTCTCAGATTTTACTAAGATGTTTCCTAATTTTGTGTCTGCACTTTTGTTCTTGTTGAGTAGAGTAGAAGGAAAATTCGAGCTCCTGGATCCACAAGTATTCATTGAAAGCATGTGGTAATTCATATTTTTTACAAATATAGATTCATGCATGTAACACATATCCAATTACCTAATAATTTGTTCTTATTTGTTCGAAGCCAACAACACAATGTACCGATAAAAACAGTAAATAGTCATTTTTAAGGGACATTTCGTACTAACAACACATTGACAGTTAAGAGAGATAAAAGAAAACCTTCGGATTTATAAAGAGCATTCATGTCAACATACTTACGTTTAAGAATAACATAGTGAGTTTTAAAAGAATAGGAAGAAATACTGTTAGTCTAATCAATCTGAGTAAAATAATCTGAACATCAGATTCAAACTCGTTTCACTAGTTAACACGAATACATAGATCGAACACAAAATAAACCAATACTCGAGAAACATTTAGGTGAGCTAGAGAGGTTTAGCGAAGATAATAATAATAATAATAATAATAAACCAGAACAAGTGCTCTGAAGTGATGTTCAATGGAGCCTTTTTAACAATGTTAATTAATTAATAATTACTGGTTACAATGTAATTAATCAGTAAAGTGAACACCAATAAACGTAGTTTTCTCACATTTTATCTCAGACTCAAGCTTCATCAAATACGATCTCACTTCGGTTTTTTTATCTTTCAACCAATCTCAGTTCACGATGAAGACGTTAATCAAATTTAAAGTCATTTACGATATTTTGATTTTAATAACCTGCATTTTGATTAAATGACCATACTATTAGTTCCATGTACTATTTGCAAGTGTTTCTCTTATGCTATAACAGCTTACTGCAGCATAGATCATAGTTTTATTTAACAGAACATGGTGAAGAATCTAATCATTAAAAGACAGTGGGAAACTCATACAGGAATAAACGGAAACTATACTGTGAAACAAACATGAATGATTTTTATTCTAATAATAATTCGGTAGTATTAATAAAACGTTAACCCAAAAAATAGTAGAGAATGCGTGTTTCTAGTTTTTAAATTTTCAAAACTATTGTGTGGATACTTCTTGTAACAAGTGAAACCGGATGGTATATTCTATTAGTCATTTAAATATTGTAGAGGAATCACATTTTTGTAATAAACCAAGTTAACAAGACGAATAAAGCACGTGAAAGTAAAGTATGTAGTGCACTATTGGATACACTCTTGTCCACTCATAATTCGTAATTTATTCGTACTTCATTGGAAATAGGCTGGTAAATTCTTACATTTTTAGTATACATAAATCACTTTTAACTTCATGATAATTCAATCCATAATGGCTAATTACTTTAACGAAATCCGTTATTGTTAGTGTAGTAATCAACACTACGCTCCTTATAATCATATAAAGGTACGACAACATTCAGGCAGTCAATCATAAACAGCGTGTACTACGGCATCTAAGACGAAAATATCGGTTCTTGGAATAAAAATATGCAAGATAGTCCTAAAACTCAGGATCTAATGAGAGACAAAGAGTGAATGCACATATGCCGTTGTGAATGATTATGAGCCACGTCACCCAATGTTTTCAAATACTGATCAAAATAACTACTCAGACTCCTATCTAGTAAGCTGCGTCTACCTATAAGTCCTGCTACAACGACCAATGACATCTCGAACTGACACCATGTTCTGGTTTGGCTTTCCCTAGCTTTCCTACAACTTACTCCCATACGAATCGTCATAACGCGTCAGAATAGCCAATGGATAAGAATACATAATAAGTGTCGTAACCATCTCAACTGTTTAACATTCCCAACTACATTATTTTCATTTCCAATCTTCACATCTTATAGCGTGCCTAACTTGAGAACTGTTAACTTGATGGAACAAAAGCATACGAGCAAAGAGTCGTAGAAACCTATGGTCAAAAGCTAGTGACCTACAAATATCTCCCATTTTTAAAGGCCACTTTTCACAAACATAAAATGGGATGGAGCCGGCAGCTATTTATAACACACATCTCTTACCTAGTAGACTAATATCGCATCTACATCACAGTCAGGGAAACTACAACCGAGATTTCTGAGTTCGTGTCAAGATCACGTCAGACACCAATTTACCATGACTGATTAAACTGCCAACATAAATGAAGTGATCGACACACACAACTACTTTACTTCCTATCACTAGTTTGAACATTGATGCTAGTCAGTCCTTAGGTGACATCCTGCATTTAGAGAGATAAAAATGCATCTGAGACATCCTTACACTGCTTCTTTAGTTGGTCAGAAGACTCTTCATTTTGTCCGGGCCTTTGTCAAACAGGACAGCATCGTCTAGGTATTCCAAGTCAGCAATCAAGTTCCCTGGTAGAAGATCGATTTCTAAAAAGTCAGACTGCAAGGGCATCATATACGGGAAAATTTCTATTACAGAGCTAAATAAAAATAGGGCAGGTGGATAATTCTGACGAACACCATTTGAGGTTGACAGTATGGGGCTCGTAATATGTCAACCCCACATAGGTTATTCTAGCCTCTGGAGCGATCAATCTATTCATTATTCTCAAGCCATATTTTTACCCTGTCACTTATTCTCTTATTAACCTTGACTGTTTGTATGCAAACGTACGTATGTGCATTTCTTGGTCATTATATGTCTGTAACTTATTTTTGTCTGACTATAAATATCGATTGACGCTTGGTTAAAATCGTGCTGGCTCACTCACCTTCTCCACTGCGCGTCATTTTGTTTTGCTTCGCTTTTCGATCAATGATTGTATGAAATATACGCATTCAAAGTTCATTCTCCATTCGTTATTCACTAACGCAATTTAAGTCGATGATTATATACGAGAAATGTCGACATGTATGTTGCCATAGCAACCAGAAGCGATCCAATTAGAGTCAGACAACCGAGGACCACTAAAGAAATTTGCTAAGGTTCTAACTAAACCGACAGTGTTCGAGTTGAGAAACAACAAGAGTTAATGTACCTCGTTGTTACGCCTTTCAGTGGCAAACATCGTCATTAAGGCTTTCGATTAGCAAAGTCTAATGCTCCCGTAAGGTCAAAAAATATTATAGTTGGTTGTCGGGAAGTGTCTATGTTCAAACCGGTGAACGGGAGTGGGTTAGAATTCCAGAGTGAACATCAACCCTGGGATTCAGGGAAAGCCGGCTGACGAGTCCCAAAATGGATGAAACGCGCGACCTGGATTCCACAGCTAGCCACCACCCATCTTTGAAGATAGTCAACTGCTTTTTATTGAAAAAAAATTATCTCCTACTACAAAGGACAATGATCCATTACACTCCTGTTATAGTCAGTCAAATTACTTCACTAAACATACATATCACGTTTATAATAATATTACATATCTCGTGAATCATTGTTATGTCTGATTTATTTTATCATAAATGGCTTACTACTTGTAAAAGATATAAGTAAGCCAAACATCTTAGTAGATATGTGACTACAACGAAAACCATTTGGTAAGTGCAAATTGTTATGCTTTATGAATCCTGCAACTATTTTTCATGTACTATATTGGTTTATAATGACTTTTGTGTAGGAAAGTTAAGTTGTAAATTGGTTCGTAATCAATTTTCATGAATTATGACAAACGTTTTCGTCACCGTTTCACAGATAGAAAATAATCCTAATATATATGATACGCTCTCTAATTTTCTAAAAATTCTGGAAAACTTTACATTTTGTGAATTTTATTTCAGTATACCCTCTTTCTTGTTTAAACTTTAATTTTCTCAAATGTTATGTAAATCTCATAGTTTTTCCTTGTTCAACAATTGTTTTAATATAAACTCATTTAACTTGAAAATAAGTGCTCTATATTCATTATACTTAATAACACTCCCCTACCATCTAACGGTTTAGTTTAAGCAGGAAGCAGTAATCTACTAAAAGTTGTCGATAACTAAATGTTCACGGAATTTTACATTTAATATAGAGTTGTGAGAATATAAAGTTTTAATTCTATATGTGACCTACTAAAAAAAGAACTGAAATTCACCACTAATTGGCTACAGTTTAACAACCAGGATAAACCAGAGAATTCCAAGTAGTGGTCTTGTTTTTATTTTATTTGTATCTACCCTTATTTATGCTTCGCAGTCTCAACTGAATGCAAAACCACGATTTACTGTTTTAAGCAATTTAGCTTGGGACATATTTTCACTACAGTCATTACTTTGTGTAAATTTAGTACGCTTATGGTATCATTCAATATAATGTTATCCGTAGATAATCTGTCACCTCTGACCATAGAAGTCATAGCATAGGGTGACCAATGACAGTTTAGAATTTATTTTATCTCACAGAACCGAGAGAGCTAACAGATTATGCAAATACAAACCAATTATATTGGGCTAGGCCAGTTCGAAATTTTATTCGAGATCATGAACCGATTAGTGTTGAACCACAAATGAAAATTTGGAAACACTGAACGACCGTTTCATCCTAGTGTAGTGACTCACATTTATCACGAGAACACGACTGGTTTAATAAAAACAATTATTATTATAACCAACTGTACCAGTGCTTGTTTTAATGTGCTTTTGTTTGACTGTGCTAATGACAGCTATATTGTGCTTCCATTCTTATTCTTACACTTCGATTGTAACTTCGCGCGAATTCGGTTACGTTCTGTAACCAAGCTTGTATCCTGGCACGATCTCGGTATCCTTTCGATGCCACGATATCGCCAGCAAATAAACCTCGACTTGGTCCATTAATTGCCTTCTGACATTTGGCTTCCGGGGGATTTTATGGAGTCATTTGAAACGGGTTTCTTGGTAGCGGTGTTCATAGTCAATCTCCACTCGACACCACGCTACAAGCCAATCAGCGCTAGTCGATACTTGGAGAACACTCTAGAATCTTCTCATGTAAAATCTATAAATATACTAACGATTTTCTCATCGTACTTTTTACTTCCATCCAACTTTGTTATTTGGAATATAATCTCTTTCCTGTTTAACAATGTTCTGATTTGAGAACTTGTCGAGTGAATCGGTGTCCAAGAATACTAAGCGATAGGATTAGTTGGGTTGTGATAAGAGAGAATTATAATATGTAATTCCAACCTCCGTTTACTCACGCTCGAACTTATGGAGCGTGGGATAAACAACTGAGCTACATAATCCGAATAGTGTATGCATTATACCGAGGAAAACTCAACAGTCCACCAATCAACATGTCCCAGCTCAATATTTCCATAGACGTCTCTTATTATTAGTCAGACAAAAACGTAAAAGAAGCTGCTATTCCTAGTTATGGAACCTAAACGAGAGCTTCAATACAAGCTTTCTTCAAATTATCGGCTTAGTAGCCTTTTCCATAACAAAACACAATTCGTCGTGCACAAAGCTCCAATTCACGTTTGACGGCCCCATGAACAGGTTACGTGTTTTTGATGTTCGTGCAGTTTTTTCTGAACCTCTGCTAACAGATTTTCTCCCTTAAATTTGATTGGCAGTGAAAAGTTTCAGCCCCATATGACACTTTCAACTCCAATAGTGCACCGTCTAGCTAGGTAGTTAAACTTTGTACCATCAGGTACATTATCACTAGATAATTGCTTACTTACTCACGCCTGTTAATCCCAATGGAGCATAGGCCGCCGACCAGCATTCTCTAACCCACTCTGTCATGGGCCTTCTTTTGTAGTTCCATCCAATTCTTGTTCATTTTTCTCATGTCTGTTTCCATTTTCCGGCGTAATGTGTTCTTTCGTCTTCCTCTCCTCCTTTGGCCTTGAGGATTCCATGTGAGAGCTCGTCTTGTGACGCAGTCGGGTGCTTTCCTCAATGTGTGTCCTATCCGCTTCCAGCGCTTCTTCCTGATTTCTTCCGCCGCTGGGATCTGGTTTGTTCTCTCCCATAGTACGTTGTTGCTAATAGTGTCCGGCCAACGGATCTGAAGTATTTTGCGTAGACAATTGTTAATAAACACCTGTATTTTCTGGATGATGGCTTTCGTAGTTCACCAGGTTTCTGCCCCATACAGTAGAACTGAATTGACATTTGTATAGAAAATTCTGACCTTGGTGTTGGTTGACAGTTGCTTTGAGTTCCAGACGTTCCTCAGTTGTAAATATGCTGCTCTCGCTTTACCGATACGCGCCTTCATATCTGCATCAGATCCACCATGTTCATCAATGATGCTACCTACATCTCCCAAATCTTCTCCGTCAATTGTGATTGGATTGGTGCATGCTGTGTTGTATCGGAGAATCTTGCTTTTCCCTATGTGTATATTGAGACCTGTTGCTGCTGAGTCTGCTGCTACACTGATCGTCTTCTCCTGCATTTGTTGACGTCTTCATGATCCAGTCGATCACCAGGAGAAAGAGAAAGGGTGAGAGTAAGCAACCTTGCCTGACACCGGTCTATATTTCGAACGACTTTGTCAACTGTCCTCCATGCACAATTTTGCAGTTTAATCCATCATATGAATTCCGTATGATGTTGACTATCTTCTGAAGCACACCGTAGTGTCGAAGAAGCTTCCATAGTGTTGTCCTGTCCACGCTGTCAAATGCCTTTTCGTAGTCAATGAAGTTGATGTAGAGTGATGAATTCCATTCAATTGATTGTTCCACAATGATCCGTAGAGTTGCGGTTTGGTCTGTACACGATCTATTCTGACGGAATCCTGCTTGTTGGTCTCGAAGTTGGGCATCCACGGAGTCCTTCATCTTGTTTAACAATACCCTGTTGAAGACTTTTCCCGGTATTGAGACAAGAGTGATGCCCCTGTAGTTATCACAGTTGCTGAGATCGCCTTTCTTCGGTAGTTTGATCAGGAGTGCTTCTTTCCAGACTATTGGTACATGTTCTTCATCCCAAATCTTATTGAAGAGAATGTTGAGTATCCTTGTAGCTGCCGCTAGATCTGCTTTCAGTGCCTCTGCTGGAATGTTGTCTGGTTCTGCTGCTTTGCCACTCTTGATTTGTCTGATGAACATGCTGATTTGTTCAGTTGTTCGTGGTCCAAGATAATCGATTGGGAGGTCCGTCGGTACTGCTTCGATATTGGGTGGGTTCAGTGGGGCTGATCGATTCAAGAGTTCTTTGAAGTGTTCTACCCACCTGTTTCGTTGCTCTTCAATGTTAGTGATTACCTCGTCTTCCTTGCTTTTCACTGATCGTTCTGGTTTGCGGCGATTTCCAGAGAGTTTCTTTGTTATGTCTTACAGTTGTCTCATGTTTCCTTGTCTTGCAGCCTTTTTCGCCGTCTTTGCTAGATCTTCCACATATTTACGTTTGTCGGTTCTGATACTCCACTTCACTTGTTTGTTTACTTCTGTGTATTCAGCTGGTTAATATTGTATTTGTATTATTTACAATACCCAACCCAGATCGTTAGTTTGAAGGCTGGATAAATAAACAAATACACACCAAATTATCATTCACAAACAACGTATGACTTCTTCAGAAATGCAGTAATAAGTTTCAGTAATGTTAGCATAATTTTTTCCATATGTAAAAAAGGTTCTTTGTAATTGAGAAGCAATTGAGTTTACTTCAAAGGAGGAAAGCGAGAAAATAAACGAATAGAGACGAAAGAAACGCGAAATACGTAAATAGTATATTGAGCGTGTTTGTGAACACGGAATATGAATAAATGATTATGCATGTATCACCAGATGAATGTAAAGAAAGAGAAAAAATGAAAAAAATTAATAATGAAATAAACCATTATGGCAGTGAAGTTTAATGGCAGAATGAGTGTTTGTGCAGGAACAGTTTAGAGTGGTGCTTTAAAAGTTTCAGTTAACTGAGAAGGATAATTAAGTGTCAGTGTTTATGAGTCCTGATGAATCTGAAATTTGGTTTATTTAAGTGCGACACAAGATATTGTCTTAATTAAAAACTTCGGACGCTTAGGAATGACATTTATTTAGAAGGAAAAGAGTGAGGGAGCAAAGAAATGAACAGCTAGGGGAAGGGGTTTAACCATGATAATAAGAGTATAATGAATATCGACATCTGAATTAAAACAATAAATTTTATTTTTTTTAGTGTACACGGGTAAATACGTGTTAATTTATGTATTAGGACTCAGGGTAAAACCTGATGTTGGTGCGAACTTTTGTGTCATAATAATTTAGAATGATGTTTTGGAAGTCGCAATTAATTGCAAAGGATAAATAAATATCAATTTCTATGTGTTATATATGTGTGTGTTGAAGATAAAATTAATCTAAAAATTTATTTGAGTGTATCACGAACGCAATGACTTTAGAATGAAAAGAAGGGATGAAAAGAGTATCTAATGTGTCGGGAGACCAACCATGATAATAATAAAAATAAAAATCACAAATGTGAACGTAAGCACTCTTCAAATATTAGGATGAATAGAAAGAAAGGAAAATAGGCGAGAAATGTTTTATAGGTTCTATTTTGTTTTTCAGTCAGTTAGATAGATGACGAACCTTGTTTGCATAAATCACTATTAAACACTTTGATATTTATTAAGTTATACAATCCACTTTTGGAAGGAAAATCATCAAGGAGACTTCTGAACCGGCTTATAGTTCCGCTGCAACGGAGGTTCAATGGTAATCTGTTCCACATGGTTGAGTAGCCAATAACGAAAGAATAAGAAATACAGTTTGTAAGTCGATAAGTAAATACGAGGTTTAATTAAATACGTCTGATCCAGAAAGCAGGTCAACCAAATTATGATGAAAGTACATATTGCTGAACGAGCCACTCATATTCTTTAGACTACTTGTTCAATTTCCATTATTTTCCTTGTTAAAGACGGGTCAGCATCATAAAATGGAAAGGATTAAATTATAGTGCACTGTCTGCCTGATCACTAATTGGCATTGCTGCTCCGATCGTGAAATGTTGATAGTCTGCAAGCTGGATGATGTCAGCCTCCTAAGATTGGTTGACGTTTTAGAAGCTACTCATTATCTAAACACCAAGCATTACCCTGTTTAAAATTCATAATTACTACGACCGCCAAGTTATCGTACCCGATTTTTTCTCGAGAAGCTTTACACATAACAGTATCAGCCATACTCGACACTACTTCAATACATGCGGCAAATAAATTTCTGTTGAATTGATGCGAATCGAAACTTAAGGATTCAATTCTCAAACTGCCTTTGTCAATTTTTAATACATATCGTGATACAACACACAAAATACGTATCGAAATCTTAATACTCCATCATATGCCTTCCTTTATACTTCCAAAACAGGTCTCTTTACTAGAAACCTGTCACGGCAGTTATCTGAAAACTAGTAAAATGACGCCAAAGTATCTACTAAAAACTGTAATTTCAACCGTAAAACAGCACTTTATCTTTCTCATATTATTTTAATCCATCAGCTTTTCGTTGTACAGGCGCACATATGTCGTTCACCCCTTCTACATTGTCCATTTCAGGTTTACTTCCATTCATTGTATTTTGTATGCATCAACAGCTGTTATTTTGTTTCTATAGAAAAACATACATTGTACCGAAATTAAATAATCCAGTTTACTGCCGTAAATTCTGTAATATTTCTGTCAATTTGGTTTTGCTCATGAATTGGCATGCCTCATTTAGCTTATTATTATTTGAAAATAAATGGTGAATGTCACCACACCAATCTTTTTTCCAGTCAAATAAATCAAGGAAACCGATAGGGCAGGTACATTTACAATTTCAAACCCAACATTCTCAGTGCAACATAATTACTACTTAGAAATCCGAGTGTCTAAAAATGCTAGCTTATCAGGATCTGTTTATTATGATAGTCTTTGTCAATTAATTGGGATGTCGTTTGTTATGAAATTTTCAAAACAGCAACTCGTGCCCAAAAGTTTGACTAATCTCCCGCTCACTGTTGGTTCACCATTCTGAAGATAATAATTTGTTCCATGGAAAAAACATACAGGAAAGGAACCATTGAAGCAGTACTGGCCAGGAAAATGAACCCGGTTGAAGAAGAATATTTGGCCCCTTGTATAGATGCAAAATTAAACCAATGATAGCACCCTTATAAACACCTATAAGTTAGACTCCAAAGGATATTACTGATATAAAGTGCTTCCTTGGACCATTGTGTGATCCCTCTCCTTAGACAAGCTTCCCGCAAAACAATAAGATCAAAAGTCGATAATGAAGGGGTAGGGACGATGTATTTGAATAGTGATTGATGCTTTGAATCGCCTTCGCTATATGCCGTGAAAAAGCAAAGCACGGCTTACTCAATCGCCATTTGATACAAGTGTTTGACCGGGAGCCTTCAGTCTGTGGTGTGTTCAGTAAGACTAGTGTCGAAGATTTACTAAACCAGTTATTCTGGAGAGTTGCTAACGTCACACCGCCAATCGAGCCTACCTCTTAATTTTAAATTAAACTTAAAAGTGCTAATAACATTTGAAGCCTAGTCACAGTTTCTCAAATCTTTACATAATGAACACCGAAATTCGTACTTTTCAGATTCAGATTCAGATTTGTGTAGTAAGGACAGAAGGCCTACAGCCTATGTTAGTCCTTTTCTAGTATTCTTCTGTGAGTGTCCAGTCTTCTTCTGAAACAATCAATTGAAGGTGCGGACACCACTGCTTCAGGCAGCAGGTTCCAAGTATTGATGACGTAGTGTGAAAACCTGTATGCCACGGGTATTTTGTTCGTTCTTGGCTTTTCTACTCGCCTGCTACGTCCCCTAAGGTGTCCCGATCTAGCGGGAAGAAAGAGAGGAAATAAGTTAGGTCCGAAATCATTTCTCAGTATTCTGTACATCAAAATTAGATCTCCCCTTAGTCTGCGATAGGACAGAGTAAAGAGGTACAGTTTTTCAAGCCGTTCTTTGTATGATAAACCACGGAGCTCCGGAATTGAACGGATAGCCGCCCACTGTAGTTTTTCTAGTATGTCCGAGTCACCTTTTAAACAGTGTCTTACAGCCTGAGAGCATTTATCTAACTTTGTTCTTACTAAGGATGTGTATACTGTGGTAAACATGGTAGTATCTAACTAAGTGAATGTCCTTTTAAAAGCCCAGGGCGTTTGAAACCTCTTGGCTGCAACCTCCCGGGAATAGGCTTTCGTCTTAAGATCATTACTCACTGTCACTCCTAGATCCTTATGAGACTGGACTACGGGTAATGACAGATCCCCTATCACGATTGACTGATCACTGGGTGGTGATCATTGTCATGCTTGTCTAGTCCTTATTAGTGCAGATCGAATGCTATCGATCATGTTGCACTGTGGTCACCAGTCTAGGTGACTTGACGCTGCGGGCACTATGTATTGAGATTTAGATGGTGGTTGGAGGTAGTCAACAGGAAACCCTGGACCTCCAACCACCATCTAAATCTCAACACATCCCCTATGTTGTACGTATTAACCGTTGAATCCCCCAAGTGCATGTAGACACTTCCGCGTTGATAGGCATCAGCCACTCTTTAGACCAGTTTATTATATTACTTAAGTCTGCCTGAAGAGTAAATGCGTCTTTGTCTCCAGTTATTACTCGCCAAATTTTCACATCGTCAGCGTATAATAACATTGGAGACTGTACTATACTTGTAAGATCATTAACGTACATTATAAAAAGTAAACGACCTAGGACGGAACCTTGTAGTACTCCACTAAGTACTGGTCTCCAGATGGAGCACTTGGAATTTATTCTTACTTTTTGTCTACGACCTACTAGGAAATCTTTAATCCATTTTAAAATGAGTCCGGCAATACCAAGGTTTTCCAACTTCAATAGCAGTCTATTAGTTGACACCTTGTCAAAAGCCTTACTGAAATCTATGTAGACAACATCCACTGAGTTTCCGTTGTCTAGCGCGTTAATTAAGAACTCCCTTGCTATAAGGAGGTCCGTGGTACAGGAAAGACCCTTTCTAAAACCATGTTGTGCCATGTTCAGCAAGTTATTGGTTTCCATAAATGCCGTTATGGTCCGTTTGATTATTCTTTCCAGTATTTTAATTACCACACTGGTGAGACTTATGGGTCTGTAATTCGATGGAACTTGTCGTGGACCTGTTTTATGTATGGAAGTGACGATTGCGTCCTTTCAATCCATAGGTCAAGTGACATATTGAATATCACAGTCAGTGGGGCCGCACATATTGGGCAATATGTCTCAAGATTTTGGGGTGTAGTTCATCTGGTCCTGTTGACTTCTCCATGTTTAGGGTGCTAAGAGCCTTAAGCACATCGTTTTGGTCGAAGCCCACGGTGAGCAGCTGGTTTGTTTACTCTGTATTTGGGCCTGGTTCTTTCTCTAGAGGATGTTCCTGAGTGAAAACTGCCCCAAAATAGTCAGCCATAGCCTCTGCTTTTTCCTGACCTTCCTCTACCATTTCAGATTCACTTCCTACTTTAGTTAGGTTGGGAATCCAATGATGCATCCTTGTTCTGTAGTTTATGTACGAGAATATTCTCTTGGGCTGCTTGAGTGCAGATTGTGCCGATGCTGCGGAGTTAATTGCCTGCATATCTGCTTTCCATATGTTGGGACGGGCCGGTGCAACTGTTTGACAGGAAATCTCAGCCATAAATTAAAATAAGATGACTGTATGGTCACTTCTCCCAAGTGGTAGGAGAAAAGCCACTTGACCAACGTCATCACCGTATGTGAAGACTAAATCTAAAAGAGAGGAAGAGTTTCTTAAGTCGTATCTTGTGGGATCTCTAATGTGTTGGAATAATGCTAATCCAATCGAGGTTTCTAAAAGTTTGCAGTCGAACGATGATACCGATGAACCTACTTCTAAGTTAACCCAGTTTATATATGGTGCATTAAAGTTGCCAACTACAACGCTTTTACCGTTATTACACAAGGACTTAAGTTTACTTAGGATAAAATCATCTGCTACACATTCTTGACTGCGATATACTACAACTAATTCAATATCTTGCCGTCGGCATTTCAACTTACATCTCACCAGTTCACATGTCCCTAAAACATGTGCTACTGTCTCAGCTAATCTTATGGTTAGGGTACTTTTCAAGTACAGAATAACCCCGTCTCCCCTACGGTTTAATCTATCAGCCCTACTGGTTATGAAACCAGTCAACTGGATTTCACTGTCTAATACTTCTGACGTTAACCAAGTTTCCGAGACAGCAATAACGTCTGGTTTTTCTTTATTCACCACTGACTTGAGCTCCGCCATTTTTTTTAGTAGGCTGCGAGCATTTGTATAGCATACCGTTAAGTCTGTGGAGAGCCTACCCTTGCCACCCAGAGTGGCTTGGGAGTTTTTTTGCTCCGAACTTTTACAACTTGAAAACCCTTAAGAACAAGGTTTCTTTCACCGTTTTGGCTACGTTCATTTATTTCCGCTTCTGCAACTCGTCTCTTAATACGATCAGCTAGGCTGAGATCCTCACGGACATATATTCCGGATCCTATCAGTTTACGTGAATTACTTAGAATCAGGTTCCTTTCTTCCACCGTGTTGAATGTTACCTTCAGGAGGCGGTTTTTCGGAGGACTTTCGGAATCCACCTTTTTTTCCTATTCCATAAAGCTTACAAATACTTACTCCTGAAACTGTCTGAGAGTAGTCTACTTAATGATGTCTTAATATGATTGAGATCGTGTTCAAATATCGCCTTTGGTTCTTTATCTGAAAATTCTCTTATCTTGTGAAAAATGGCTGATCTCTCAGAAAGATCTGTCTTGTCACGCAGTGAGGATTTTTCTTCTGATAACATCCGTTCAAATGCCTTGCTGGCCAGCTGCGTTTTGCCCACAGCCTTTTTCTTCCCATTTCTTTTTCTCCTTATTGAAGTCCATTTGTCACCACTCAGGACAGCCACACCTAGACTACATGGAACGGTGACAGCTTTATCCGGATCTTCTATTTCGACTAGAGGTGTATGACTGCCGACGTCAATATCAAGTGGCACTTCATTCCTCGTTAATGACTTCACGTTCCCGTCAACCGCAGTCAGTTGTTTAGTGGGTCTGGTAGCAGCACTTACTACACTGACATATTATTCTCCGTCAGTGCTTCCGCCATCGTTCTTCTTGCAGGCCAAAGCCAACAGGCCCATAGCCTCCTGAATTAGTGCCTTTTTATCCGTACAACAGAACATACAAAACCAATGCGAGTTAGGCTTCGAGCATCTTTTGTAAGCCGTCAGATTTAGGTGTGTACACGTTTTGTGGTACCACTTTCTACAATCGTCACATTGCACATCCTCCTCCACGGAGAACAAACAATTTGGTTGCCCACATTTGTGAGTCTTACCAACCATTTTAATTCGATTTAAAAGGTTTAAAAACACAAAATGATCACAATGTGAACACAAGTGTTAGTCAGTAGTAAAAAAGGGTACCCAGGACAAT